>SJYC01090449.1:0-71561 GCA_006408675.1 Madoqua kirkii | reverse complement strand
CCTGGGCAGGGGGTTTATTCAGGGAGTCTGGGCAGAGGGTTTGGGGAGATCTGGGCAGGCCTCAGCACTGACTTTTTGGCCTTGGAGAAGAGAATGAATTATTCTGGGGTTAGGGTTAGGGGTGAGGGATGACCCTCCTGGACCCAGAGGGATTGGACAGGGCCCCCAGAGGGGCACCCAGAGTCCCAGGGCGCGGGCCGGCCCCCACGCCGCTCACCAGGTACTCCTCGGTGCCGTAGACCGAGACGAACTTCTCGTCGTCATCCAGCTCGCGGGCGGCCCCGAAGTCGGTCAGCTTGTAGATGCTCTGGCCCTCCTCGCCCAGCAGGCGCATGATGTTCCCGGGCTTGATGTCACGGTGCACGATGCCGTTCTCCCGCAGGTGGTTCATGCCGGCCGCTGCCACGGACACGGGGCTGCTAGTGGCTCCGGTCGGGGCTGGCCCAGCGGTGGGGCCCGGCCCGCGAGAGAAGCCACGGACAGAGGGTGACACCCAGGGGTCCCCAGGGGCCTCGAGAACAGCAGGAGGACAAGATGGACACGGGGCAGGGTGTGGAGTGTTAGGGTTGCCTCTGGTTCCCTGGAAACCCAGGGGGATGCTGGCTCTGCTTCCAGCGGAGGGCACTCAGTTACTCCCCGTCTTTTAATTGTGGTAAACTATATCTAACAAAATTTACATTTTAACCTTTTTTAAGTGTACGCATCAGTGGCATTAAATACATTGGCATGGCTATGCAGCATCACCTGAGTTTCCAGACCTGTCAGTGTCCCAGACAGGAATTCCACCCATTAAGCACTCACTCTCCACACCCTCAGCCCCTGACAACCACATTCAACTTAGTGTTGCCATGGACTGAATCTCTCTAGGCTCCTCATATAAAAAGGATCATATAGTCCTTGTGTGGCTGGCTTTTTTCACTGAGCATAGTGTCTTCCAAGTTCATCTAAGTGTCCGAATTTCCATTTTTTTTAAGGCTCACTAGTTAGTCCATCACTTGCATGTTGCAGACTGTTTATCCGTCCATCTGTCTGACGTGTGGATTGTTTTTGCTCTTTGGCTATTACTATTATAGCCAAGGGGCAAGAACAGTAGCCAAGAGGAGATGGTGAGGGACAGGGAGGCAGTCCATGGGGTCACTGACAGTCAGACACAGCTGGGCAGCTGAGCAGTAACAGGATCACGCATCACAGCAGCATTATGAGTCCTGCCGTCAAGGACAGCGGTGTACCACCTGTCTTTAACTGTACTCTGGGACTGGAGTTGTAAACTGCCAGTCTGCAGGAAGCAGACCCTGGGTTCTGTCCGCTCACTAGCGTCTGTCCCAGCTCTGTGCACAGGCGTCTCTTAGGCGCCAGTGCTCTTGTGTCTGGATGCTTCTTCCAGAAACACCACACCCCCTGGGACTCTGCCTGCTGCTGAGGGTGGGGTCTGGGGCTGGACTGGGGAGGGGAGGGGATGCCAGGGGTGTCAGGGAGGGGCTCACCCACGCAGCGCAGCACCACCAGGAACTCTTCCTCGGGCAGCCCGAAGGCGTTCTCGGGGCTCTCCAGCACGCTCAGCAGGCTCCCGCTCGAGCAGTACTCCATGACCAGCACCTTCTGCCGGCCGGCCCCCTGTGGAAGAGGGACGGGGTCTTGGGGAGGGCACTTCTCCCCTTTCCCAAGCTGTGGTGGCTTGGCCCTGGGCCCAGATCCCCCATTTTATAGGTTTCTTCTAGCTGGCCTTCCCTCCTCTGATCTCAAACTGAGCCCAAGGTCACCTTTTCCAGGAAGCCTTCCTTGATTAGGCCCCACTCCACAGCCTGATTTTCCTATGCAATGCCCACAGCCCCTTGGCAGCCTTTCCTCCTCTCCAGGTGACCCACTGATGAGTCTGTGCCAAGTTTCTATTATTCCGTGATCTGACTGGGTCAGAGACAAGACAGCGCTCCTCTGACCGAGCCCCGGACCCACCGTCTCCTCCACCGCGAAGAGCTTGATAATGTTCTGATGATTCAGCTTCCGCAGGACCTCAAACTCCCTCACCTGCACCTCGCGGGGCCGCAGGTAGCTGGCCGTGTTGAAGACTTTCACAGCAACCAGCTCCCCGGATTTCTGCCGTGGGGGTAACAGAAGTGGCACCCCTGCCCTGGGAAGCACACCCTGCCTCCCAGTTTCCGTTCTGACTCAGAAGAGCCAACCCCAGGGATGAGCCAGGGTAGCCTGGTTGGGGATGGGGGCTCCCACCCTCAGCTCCTTCCCTTGCGCAGGGGGGTCCGCGGCCGGGCCTGCCGCAGCACTGGGAGATGGCAGGACCCTGGCACACTGATCCCCGGTAGAGGATGGTTTGTTGTTGCTGCTATTGTTGCTACTGGCAGTAACTATGGTGGCAGCTAACTCTCCACGGTGTTAGCAGCACCGTCCTGTCTGGCTTCAGTGCTTAAGTCCAAGACCGTGCGGTACGTCTCCTGTGTCCAGTACAGCCCTCAATGCGATAAAGGCAGGATAAATCCAAACAGGTCCCGCTGCCCCTCTGCTGTTCCCAGATTTGCCGCCAGCTCCCCTTCACGTTGGCTCACGTCTTTGTCCTTCTCTCTCCAGCCCCAAAGTGTGCCCAATGGGCATCACCCCAGAAGTCCCGCACCCCTGCCCTGCCTCAGACAGTGGCGATCAGAGGAGCCTGCCCAGACACACTCCAACCCCACTGGGGACCAACCTCCTGGGTGCACGGGGCGGGGTGGGCGCCTACCTTGTTGCGGGCCTTGTACACGCTGGCCGTGGCCCCCTGCCCCAGCAGGTCGTCTGTGTGCCACAGGTAGTTGACCGTGCTCTGCATCTCCTGCTTCCGGCCGGCCGACCGCCTTCCGCCCTAAAGAGCACACTGGTGTCCAGGGTGGCACCTGACCCGGGGTGGACACTGGGGACCCAGCCTATAGCTGTGCCCAAGACCACCCTGCTGAGGGGCTCCACACAGTTACTCCGGAGGCCAGGGGGAAGGGGCAGAAATGGAAAGCACAGGAAGATTAAGTAACTTCCCCCAAAAGAAGCCCCGCCACCAGGCCCTCAGCACGCAGCCTGGCCCCGTCCCCTCGCAGGGCTGTGTCCCCTCCCGACTCCTCACGTCCTTGTCGTCCCTGCCCCAGGCAGGCCACTCTGCAGGGACAAGCCCGTTTCTCTGCCACCTCCCCTCAGCACTGGGAGTTCTGGGTTTTGGCATCCAGGCCTGGATTGTCCCAGGAAACAGAAAGTGCTTGAAGGAACGGCTCCAGGTCAGACAGCGTCACCCACATCACCACAAATCTCCAGGATTGCAACATGAGCCGGGGCCTTCCCCAGCGCTCCCGGGGCACCACTTCCTGCTGCTGTCAGCCACGGCCAGCAAGCCGGCCTGGCTCAGTCAGCGCTGCTCGGGGAGGTGCGTGTGAGCGAGCATGTGTGCATGGGTGTGTGTGTGAGTGAGCATGTATGCATGGGTGTGTGTGTGTGAGTGAGCATGTGTGCACGGGTGTGTGTGTGTGAGTGAGCGTGTATGCATGGGTGTGTGTGTGAGCAAGCATGTGTGCATGGGTGTGTGTCTGTGAGTGAGCATGTATGCACAGGTGTGTGTGTGTGAGTGGAGGGGTGGGGGAGGCAGGAGACCATCACATCCAGAAGCTCCGGCAGCCTCGGGAGGATCTGAAACCCCTCTGCGGCTCTGTTCCCCGTATTTGCCCCTCACCCTTCTCTCCAAAGTCATCTAGATGTGTATAAGAGACAGGTGTGTGTGTAAGCATGTGTGGACGGGTGTGTGAGTGAGCATGTATGCACGTGTGTGTGAATAAGCATGTATACATGGGTGTGTGTGTGTGTGAGTGAGCATGTATGCACAGGTGTGTGTGTGTGAGTGGAGGGGTGGGGGAGGCAGGAGACCATCACATCCAGAAGCTCCGGCAGCCTCGGGAGGATCTGAAACCCCTCTGCGGCTCTGTTCCCCGTATTTGCCCCTCACCCTTCTCTCCAAAGGCCAGTTCCTCAAGCAACTGACTGCAGAGAGAGCAGCCTCAGGAGTTACAATCGGGGCTGCTCTGAAGAGCGGGCCAGGGCTGGTCTTCATGAGAGGGGCCCCCACCCCCTACATACTCTCGGATGAGGTGGACTAGCCCGGGCTGCTTCCTGTTCTACTGTCTCAAAGGTGGTCAACCCTAGGGTCACCATGCCTGGAACTTCACAGCTCCTTAGCTTCGAGCCCTCTCTCTGTAAGCTTTTTTTTTTTTTTTAATGGGGCTCTTAAGAAGGTCAATCCCTTGAGCCAGAGGCTGCTTGGAGAGATCAGGGGTCAATTCCAGTTTCAGAAGACGGATTGGTGTTTGCAGTTTTATAGAAGCTGCTGAGGGGATCAGTCTCTCTGAAGACAAGGTAATAGCAGAAATGAGCTGGTGAGGTTTCCTCTGCGAGGCTGTGGAGGAATCAGCCCGTGGGCCTGGAGCTGAGGAACCAGGTAGGATATCCTGAAATCGAGGCCAAAGGTCCAGCCAGGGGAGGCTTCAGCTCCTCCAGAATCCTCCCCAGGCCTGCTTCTGGGGCCTCGCGCAGCTGTAGGTGCGAGGGAAGGGCAGCTGGCGCGGAGAGCAGAGTCCCACAGCGCTGGCGTGCCCTGGGCTCTCTCCTGGTCTGGCCAGGGCTGTGCCCAGGGCCCGAGGGCAACACATCTGGGCAGGTGTGCGTGCTCTGCGGCCCCCAGTGCAGCAGCTGCTGCCCAGAAGGGCGGGGCTGGGACGGATGAGGGCACTGAGTGGGAGCCACGAGCCAGCTGCCCCACCCCTCCCCCTCGTCTCCGGGCGCTACGGGGGCCTGAAGCACTTACCCTGCGCTCTGCACAGCCCGATCAGGCAGAGACTCTCCCCGGCAAGAGTGTGCTATGCTTTCCGTCTGTGGCCAGTCCAGGAGCTGAGCTGCGCCGGAAAGAGGAGGGCGGATGAGAGGCACCCCTGGGCGCTGTGCATTCTCAGCCTCCGTCAAAGGCCTCTCGGCCCCAGCCCCTTAACCCTTTCCTGTTTGTCACCCTCCCCAACAGAGCCGGGGGTTTCCAGCCTAAACCGTACCAGGCTCCGGGAGATTGTCCTCGCCACTCCCGCCCCTCAGGGGCTTGGGCCAGTGAGCAGGACCCTAGGAGAGGTGAGAGTCAGCCCCAGAAGTGAGGCAGAAAAGGAAATTACAGAGGCAGCGCTGGAGGCTGCCATCGGATGCTCGGAAGGGAGCGTCAGAGTTCTCCTCTGCACCGTAACAAACCCTCCCTGCCTCTCAGGGCCTCCAAGCACTCCTTTACGAGGGTGCCTGTCTGAGATGGTGCAGAGGGCACCTCGGGGCGGGGGGCAGCAGCCTCAGAGAGATACGCCGTGGGGGACTGGAGCCCGCGGAGCCCACCCTACCGGCCAGCACCCTGGCACTTCGCTGATTGCTGTCTTGCAGCCGCCTGGCTCCCAGATGCCCCCATTCAACCCTCCTCCCCCCACCGTGGACTCTGCACACTCACCCCATCTCGGCTGTGGGACAGGCAGGCTGTGGGACTGGGAGGCACCCCCAGACTTTCAGGGCTTGCTGCCCTGCACGGGCCGCATCCGTGGCATCCTGGTGGCCATGGGTCTCGGAGACCTGAAGATGGGCGGCTCTGTGCCGCCCCAGGAACTCAGCCCTCGGCTCTCCGCTCTCTCCCACTTCCTGATTTCGTTCCTTCTCTCTCTCTTAAAGAGACAGAGGCAGCTGGCGGCCGCCACCAGCCTGGCAGGAAGGAGAAAGAGGATGCTCTGAGTTCCCAAGGGCAGGTGATAGGACCCGGGTCTGAGCCACGAAAAGGCCTGGCACTGAGGCTGAGCGGCTGTGGTGGGCTGCGGGGTGCTATTTCTATGTCTCCCTGTGGTTCGCCTGAGCAGGGAAGTTTGGAACTCAGCCCACAGTCTACAGAGCAGGTTGGGCCAGTTAACCGAGTGAAGAAGTGCCTGGGAAAGCCAACTTCCCACACGCAGGAGCTCCAGGGAGGGCCAGGACCTCTGGCCAGCCACTTCTAGGAGTTTGGTCTGACTCATCTTTCCAGGGAGCCTGCAGGGGTCTTACAGGAAGCACCGGAGCCCAGGTTATGCCCTCCAGGGCGACTCGAGCACAGCACGCGACCCCTGCCAGACGGTCTTCTCACCCTAGGCCCGAGGACGGTCACATTTACCCCGCTGGGTGTGAGGGAGACATGCAGAGCCTACTTGGGAACAGCGGGGAAACTGCGCAGTGCTTTACAGACAGGCACTGAGGTCGGTGAGGTTCACAGACCTTCAGGAATTTGCCCACGATCTTCAGAGGCCAGCTGAGGCTGGAACCCAGGGGTGCCAACTGCCCAGTCAGGACTCCAGATGAAGTTCCCAAGAAGGCTGGAGAGCTCTGCCCAGCTCCGGTCAGCTCCCAGATGGCAGTGGATAAGAAGTGGTTAAAGCCAGGAAATTCCATGTTTCAATAGAATGCTGGAGGGACTTTCCCATGGCCACACCTGGTGGTTTCCTCTGGCAGCCCCACCCCCAGCCCAGTGGCACCAGAACTGGAGCCCGTGCTCTCTGAGATGCGCCCTGGCCCCAGCCCTGCAGGCAGAGACGCTGGTGTGACCCAGAGGGGCTGCCCTGCCCGCTGGTGCAGCAGGATCCGGAGAAACGTCCCTGAGGCCTCGTGTTCTGCACTCAGGATTCCCAGCTTTCCCCGTCTGCTATACGGTAGAATTGTACTTCCTTGAGACCTTCTGATTTGGCGGGGCCATGTGATTTCTATTTTTTTAATTTACTTCCTTGATTCCTTTTAAAAAATTCTTTTGCTGTCATTTCTTTTTTTTTTTTTTTTTCTGCATTGGTTGGTTGTTGCTTTGCATGGACTTTCTCTCGTTGCAGCAAACGGAGGCCAGTCCTGGTTGCTGTGAGGTGGCTTCTCTTGTGGCAGAGCACAGATGCTCAGGTGCACGGGCCTCAGCAGTTGCAGCCCGTAGCCTCTAGAGCTCGGGCTCAGCAGTCTGGCGCACAGGCTTAGCTGCTCCTGCAGCACATGGAATCTTCCTGGATCAGGGATCAGTCCTGTGTCTCCTGCACTGGCAGGTGGATTCTTATACACCGCACTGCCAGGGAAGTCCCCATGTGTGTTTTCTTAACCAAACCATTTAATTGCTGGTGTAGAACAGCCCCCCACCCCTGACTCCCGCTCCCCGCCAGCCCCTGTGACAGTGTGACTCTGTTAGATGTGGTGATCAGTCTGGGTCCCTGAGTGACTGTGGAGCAGAGACCCCCACCCCCAAACCCCCGCTGGCCCACAAGGAAGGGATGTTTCAGTCACTGAGAGTTGCAATTTAGCCAGCTTATGGCTAAAGCTTGACTCATTTGCCCCCTGTGAGGCTGTCTGGTCCTTACCTGCACCCTTGCTCTCGGGTGCAATGACTGTGTGTCTAGCATCTACCAGGAAGCCGGCCCTGTGGGCGCTGTGTGCCAAAGACAGAAGGGGGTACCTAGCCGCCCCCAACCCCACTGCCAGGAGCGTGTTGAAGGCTTCAGCAGGGAGTGACTCTGTGAACTTGGCAGAGGAGGGCTGCGGGGAGGAGGGACCGCTGAGGATAGAGACAGGTTGGTGGGAAGAAAAGATACTCAACCAGACTCGAGGGAGGAGGGCTGGGCAGAGTGGAGGGGGTTGGAGGTTCAGGCGGTGCCGGCCGCGGGAAAGCATGCAGAGCCGCAGGGGTGTGCGGGGGACTGCACTGCCACGTGGGGGCTCCAAGCCCACCAGCATCCTCTGGGAGGCCACACCCTTCCTGTGGACAGAATGAGCAAGTGTCTGGCATGTGGTTTGGAGCCGCTGGTCCCAGCTGGGCGGCCTGGTCCTTGTTTAATCTGAGGACCCTGGGGGGCTTCTGAGGGGAAGAGGGAGCCTGTGAGAGCAATCATCACATTCTCCGAGAAGCGGCAATTCAGAGGAAGTAAAAGGACCCGGGGTCGGGTGGTGGGGGTCTCTGATGGCAGCTCTCCAGGAGAGAGCGCACATCTGCTGCCCCAGAGGAAGGCCGCGTGGGGTCGCAGGAAGGGCAGGGCTTTGACATCTGAGGTTTGAGTCATGACCTCACTTGCCTTGAGCAAGTCCTTTGACTGTTCTCATCCATTCGGTGTGGAAACAAAATGAGGTGCAAGGCCCACTGCCCAGGAGGGCCTGAATAGATGCTGGGTGCCTTTTCCGGCCCGACGTGGCTCGAGCTGTTTGTCAGCTGCCTCACCTGCCCTGCGCCTTAGAGCAGAAGAGAGGCAGGTGAGGGCGGGGGTTTGTGGAAGGGGCAGCAACGTGTCCTCAGCAGACATTTCTGAAGGGCTGTGCGAGCAGGTCTCTGGGCAGGGAAGGAGGGACAGACCTGCCGTCCAGGCCAGGCTGCTGGTGGCGGGCTCACGAGGCCACCGTGCGCGGTCATCCTTGGTGTGGAAAAGTGAGCGCTTCACTCATCCTGCTAACTCTCCAGACCTGCTCTTCGCCATCCCCTCCCATGCGCTCAGCTAGAGGCTTTGCCTCTAACTTTGCTGGAAATAAAGAAGTGATGGACAGGCAACGCCCTTCTCTTCCCAGCCCACCTCCACTCCCCACCTCCCCTCCCCTGAGATGGGCGAAGTGCCTCTTCTCTGGGGGCATCTGTGCTCTGTAGTTTCACTCTCATTCTACTGAGTCCTGCCCTTGAGCAAACCTGCCCCCATACTGTCCGTTTAAAAAAAAAAAAAAACCTGGGCCCTTGAACCCTTTTGATGCGCCCCCATTCAAAGCAACCTAGAGAAAGAAATGGCAAGCCACTCCTGGATTCTTGCCTGGAGAATCCCCATGGACAGGGGAGCCTGGCAGGCTACAGTTCCTGGGGTCGCAAAGAGGCGGACATGACTGAGTGACAGGCATTCAAAGCAAAGCCTTGAATGAACTACCAAGACCTTGGCTCCCCCTTCCCGATCCTTCTCGTGTGCTGCCAGCTCACTCTGGCCAGCTCGTTTCCCCTCTAAGGTGCGTGATGTTGTCAAGCGTGACCTTTCTCCACTGGCCTCATCGACAGTGATCCTTGTCGCAGCCCTTCTTCCCCCTGGGATTTCTGTGACTCCCCAGCCACCTGCCTCTGTCACTTATTCCCACCGCCCTCTCTGATGGCTCCTTCTTCTCCGCTGGATCTCTAATTATTGGGACCTTCTCTCTCCCTCCATTTGTGTGTTCTTCCCGGGAATCTCCTAGTTTGAATACGTCTACAACATAATAGTTTCTACATTTGTGTTCAGGTATGGTCTGTATCTAAATCTCCATATCCAAGCGTTATTTGATATTTCCACCTGGATGCCTAATAGTTATTTCAGTTTGACCAGGCCAAGCAGAATTCTTGAGTAATTTTCTACTTCTTTCTCCTGGCACTCACTCTCTTATTTTTAGAGTAACACTTACTTTGCTTATTTCTCTGTCCTCCCTGAAACCAGAAAGCTCTATTATCTATTTCTCCTGTTCAACACTGTACCACAGTTCTTGGTGCACAGTGAGGCTTAACTGACCAGTGAAAGTCTTTGGCATGCGTAATATGCAGGGTTTCTGACTCCTGAGTGAAAGGAAGCTTCATACGCCAATGAGTATACACATTTAAGTTAGATCATCATAAAGACTATTTCCTCAATTTAGACCCACCTGGTCTTTTTTGGTTTCAATTTAGATCAAATGAGTGTTTTTTGACTGTGTTCATTGTCACCAGTTTCTATTATGCTTCTGTCAGAATAGGGGGAGATAAGGGGACCCCAAAAGGATCATCTGCCTATGCCTTGCTGCTGCTGCTGCTAAGTTGCATCAGTCGTGTCCGACTCTGTGTGACCCCATAGACGGCAGCCCACCAGGCTCCTCCGTCCATGGGAATTTCCAGGCAAGAACACTGGAGTGCATCGCCAGTGCCTTCTCCAGCCTATGCCTTAGGACTCCCTGAAAAGGCTTTTGGGTCCTCTGCTCACAGCTTAAGTGCAAGCTCCATCTCACAGCTCATAACCTGCTGTCAGGAGTGATAACTCATCCACAGCACAGGGAGGCAGAACAACTTCAACTCTGACTTAACCAAGACCAGAGGCCCAGCAAGAGAGGGTCAAGCTGGAGCTTTATGATAAAACGAGGGAGAAGAGATGACATGTTAGAAGGGCATGAGAAAGCTGAACAAAAAATATACCCCAAACAGGTGGTGATGGCAAACCTGAGAGAGGATGTAACGTGTCCGGGATAGGACACCTGGAGTGACCCGTGAACACTGGGTATGAGATCTGACCCGCCCCAGGGGCCTCTAGCATGAGAGTAAGCTCACTAAACCCAAGTGTGGGCCTGAGAGGCTCCAGGATGCATTTCAAATGACTACCTTTGAATAACGTCATCCTTGAATTTATGATCTGCTAGAGTCAAAATCTAAGGGAGAGAAAGCATTGCCTCCCACCTGCGCCAGCAGCACAAACACATGTGTGAGCCCTTCTTGCAGAGGCAGGGGGCTGCCAAGGGCAGAGTGACCCAGGGCTTTGATTATGGAAGAAGTAAAACCTTCAGTCAGCCTTGGTTGTGGCTGGTAAAGCTTCCAAGCAACTTTGCAGGCTCCACTCCTGCAAGTGGAGAAATCTGACTGGAGAAAGCAATGAGAACAGTCCTCATTGAAAACAGCAGAGGTGGATTCTGTGAAGGAAACGGTTCTCATGGCAACAGACTGCCCAATGGAGAGGCTGGAAGACTTGCTACACAGTCTCTTAGCTTCCACGCATGGGCTAGATGAAAATGCTGGGGGAAAAAATCCACACTCCAGACGTACCTCTGCTCTGTCTTGCTGGGGAAGGGAGGAGATGGTTGGCAACTGAGGTCAGCCCATCTCTCCTGTGCCAGGCAGGGCTCTATTACCTGCAGACGAATCAAAATCCCTCCCGGGCAGTGGGACTCCTGGATTGGAGATGTCAAGGAGTGGAGAAGGGATAGAAACTGCAGCACTGAAACCTAAAAATGTATTTTATTTCGAAGTTGTGCTTTGGATTTTCCCCAATCCAACATCTGTTGAGTGACAGTCTTAGGTTCACACAAAGCATCTCCAAGCATACATACAATATTCCAGTTATCAACACTATTTTAAAGAATATACCATTTTACACAAACGTGACATACAAGTCAGACGTCACAACATTGCAATTCCCTGGAAGATCTAACTTCTCTTCTGAACATGAAGTACATATACACCAGCCCTTCCAGTGGTCTGTTCATCCTGTTGCTGGCGTCATCTCTCCTCATGTCTTTGGGGAGAAACCAGGGCGCCCTGAGGAGGTTGGCTGAGACCAGTGTTTCCAGTTTACAGGCTGCTGGCTGCAAACTCCTCTCTTTTCCAAACTGGGATGCTGGTAGCTCCACCCCACCTCTGTGTCCCAAAGACTGACCCGTCAGAGTCCATACGAGGAAAAGGATCCAGGCCTCCAGGGGCAGAGTGGGGCTCTTTGAAGCATCATGCTGGTTTAGGAAGCTAATCTGAGGAAGACTGGTCTCCCGAGACCCTGGGTGGCCAGCTCTGCTTGGCTTTTCGGTGTAAAAATCACAGTGTGTAACCTCGATTCCAGTTGATTGCAATGAGCTCTGCTGAGAAGGACTCTCCTCCTGGGGTTCCTAGTCCTTGGGGCAGGACCATCTCATCAGTGTCAGGAGCACCAGAGAGGGGAAGACAACTCAGTGCCCAGAGAGGGGGTAGCAGATGAGCACTCACACACCGTCCAGTCCGTGATGCAGGTCAGCAGATGGACCCTGACTGCGGGGATGGTGAACTCACGTCAGGTACAGGGCTGAAAGAGACCTAAGGCAGGAGCAACAGAACAGGTCCAAGGTGTTGTCATTAAGGAAGTTTTGTCTTTTCTTTCTTAAGAAAGGACGTGCCAGGAAAAGAGGACAAGGGCAGGTATGGGCACCAATTTTGGCCAGTTCGGATCAGAAGGAATGTCAAGTGAAGGGCGGGGTTTCATTTTCAGCAAGGAGACATATCCTTGGCTGTGAAAGCCCTCTGTTGGCTCAGGGCCTGCGTAAGTTCTGGTGACAGACAAGGACAGGCCACCACACACAGCAAAAAAGCTGAGGATCCAGAGGACGGTGGGTTGCCTCTCACAGGCCAACACACTCTATCTTTCCATCCTGGCCTGTGGGATCATTTTCCTGATGCTGCAGGCTACTTTTCTAACTGGCAACTTTCCATAGAGCTCCTCTCTTCCTTCATGCTGAAGGAGGAAAATCCTACTGCTTTCCATAGAGATGACTACCAGCTTCCAAATGTTAATTTGAAAAGAATCTTTTAGGCCAAAGTTAAGACAATTTAGAGTTTCCTAACTGAATGGCAACCCACTATCTTTCCCAAACTGTGAAAAACAAGGCAAAAAGCGCAGTTTTAAACACCAGAAAACAGAGAAGAGGAATGGGTTTCAGCTTTAACTCAAGTAGTCATCTGAGACCCGTGAGCCTGGGGTGTGCCCATCCCTAGCTCTGGTCTCCCTGGGACAGCATGATGCTGGGAGAGCTGGGGAGCTGGAACTGTGGGCACCAGATCTGGGGAGTGATTACAGCAGACGAGATTTTTGCTTTATGGAGGAGAACCATAAAGGCCAAAGGGAGTCCAAAAGAGTCAGCATCCGATTTTTTATTTTCTTAGATTCAGGCCTTGGAGACTTTAAAACCCGTGGGGCCAGAGTTTTCTTAGTTGCCCTTGTCCAGATAAACAGAGATCAGTTTTAAGGGGCTCTGTGTCTCTTTAATCTAACTAGGGCTCCCTAAGCCCCATTGGTCCCAACTAGGTGGTAAACTTAGAATAAATTTTCATTTGGGAATGATTTTAGGATTAGCAAGGCTGAATTTAATTTTTAATAGGATAATAAATCTTATGTTTTAAGTACCCAAAAAAAGTAGGAGAAAGGACCCATTTCTTACCTTTTCCAAACCTGCCACAAATACAGTAAAACTGTCTTAAGACTCTTTACCCTAAAAGGAGCCAACTATAAAACTGTCTTATACAGGAAAATGTCTTAAATGGAAAATGGTCCATCAGAGACAGATAGGACCCCAAGAAATGTCTATACATTCAGAAAAACTTTAGAAGTTCTATAATAAGATTGGGTTGTAGTTCCAGAGAATGGAGGAGAGCAAAAGCAAACACCAATGACCAATTCACACCAATAGAAAGAAGACGGAGAGAAACTGCCAAGCCCAGACAGTTTGCAGGATCGAGTCCCATCCTGCTAAATTTCGTATGATGGAGAGATTGCAAAGGCTAGGTTCTCTGGCCCCAACAGAATGAGATTTGTAACGGAAACAGAGACCCCTGGTGGCTCCTGTGTGAACTGCCACAATAACTTACAAAGAGACGGTCTAGCTAGGACCAGGGGAGGCTACACATGCCAGAGACTAGAAAAATCTACGTGTGTGTGTGTGTGTGTGTGTGTGTGTGTGTGTAAAACGGAGCATGGGCTGTACATGACCCTCTGTAACCAGTACCCAACACAAGTGCGAGCCCCGCCCGTGGCTTGCCCACAGCGGCTGGCGGCGGGCAGGTCCATCTCCGGCTAACCTAAGGACTGCATGTACTGAAGCTGGCTGGGTTACCACGACTGGGGGCAGCAGGGGGCCGGGGGCAGGGATAACGAGGGCTTCATTCTCAAGGTTTGGGGTGACGGGAAGGCAGGAACAACTTAGAACCTAAGTTTCAACTGAAGTCCCCAAGCTAGTTAAATAGGAAGGTTTTTAATAACAGTCAGTCCCTCTAGTCCCCTTGTCTAGGATAATTAAATTACGCCCCTCAGACAGTACAAGACTTGTCAGTGGACTGTGCGGAGGTGGACGAGTTGACGCCGGGGCTGGGGGCGTTCGTTTTGGGGAAGACGGCGGGCTTGGGCCGCGTGGCCGGAGGCTTGACGGGCGCTGCCATCTTGACAGACTTGACCGGCCGGAAGGCGCAGGCGATGTCCCCCGCCGTGCTGGCGCTGCGCTGGAAGGCGGGCTCGGGGTCCTTGAGGAGCTGGGTGTGCAGGGGGCTGGAGGGCTCCGAAGTGGGGGCCACCACGGGGGAGGTCTTGAGGGGCTCCAAGGTGTCCAGAACCACGTCCGGGGTGTGCTTGACGCTGCTCTGCCGCTCCAGCTCCCGCAGCTCATTCAGGGCAGAGTTCATGGTCGCCTCAATATCCTGCGGACGGGAAAGGAGGGCATGAGGCTCAGGGAGAGAGAAGCCCCCCCCCAACCCCCCACGCCAAGGTCCTAGTCCAACAACGTGGGCCGAATCGTGGAGAAACCACCTGCAAGGAGATGTCCAGATGATTTTATCCGGCCCAAACCCTTCAACATGTAGGTGTTTAGATGGGGCAGAAGGACTTTGATTCTCATGATGTTTTTCTCTCCTTCAGACAGAGTGGTTGAGATCCTTTTCAAATACAGCCCTCAGGTTTTACACACATGCACTGATGTATCTCTGGATGTTTTTTTTTGTTTTGTTTATTCACTAAGTCATATCTGACTCTTGCAACTTTTGCATCCCCCATGGACTAGAGCCCAGCAGGCCCCTCTGTCCCTGGAACTTCCCAGGCAAGAATACTGGAGTGGGCTCCCATTTCTTTATCAAGGGGGTCTTCCCGACCCAAGGATCGAACCTGCATCTCCTGCTTGGCAGGCAGATTCTTTGCTATTGAGCCACCTGGATGAGATGACGTGTAATCCAGCAGGGAGAGAAAAGGTGGATGAATTAGGAGTGGCCACGAGTTTGGTCACGAGTACATGGGATTTACTATCCATGGGGTGCATATTCTACTTATGCTTGAAACTGTACATAATAAGGATTAAAAAAAAGTGGTAGAGATGAAGTATGACCTTTGTTATCTTGGACTTTAAAGCCCAAAGATTATGAGTTTTAGTCCTTCCTCCTCAAGGGCTGAGGGACAGTTCAAGAGCCCTGGCCCTGAGGATTCATCAGGACACTCCCCCACCCCGACCCTGGCCCACCCGACCCAATGAGAGTGTCCATCTTGATGAAGCCATTTCCTTCCACCCATCACCATGGGAGGGGACCAAGGAGTGACCAGGAGGGGGAGCCAGAGCCTGCACAGGCCAATCTCTGTCAGGTCACTACTCCAGATAGTAGGAAACAGCAGCCCTAGCTCAGGGGCTCAAGGCAGAACAAAGACCCTTTGTATGCAGCCAGCTGCCTCTCAGGAAGACCTCTCAGCTCCCTCCGCTCCTCTCCACACTCCGTCTGGCACTCCCAAACAACCACACGACTCCTCCCTTGGGATTAAAGTCACAGGCAAAAGTCCAAGTTTTAAGCAAAGACCTATAGGGTGATCCATGCTTTCTGTTGACAGTGGTTCAATTTCATTCATTCCTCCGATGCTCTCAAACCTTAAAATTGTTCAGAAAGAACTCTGTCTCCCTCCTTGGTCCTGTTCTGCAGCTAGAGTTATCTATGTAGCTATCCCAGTTATATAGCTCTTCTGACATTCCTAACACCTGGCCAAAGAGGGAGCTGGGAAGATGCCTGGAGTGCAAGGCAGAGTGCAGCCAAGAGCTTAAGGGGGGACACAGAGACAGAAGGCTAGCCAAGCAAGACATCTCAGACCTGTAGCTTAATACTGTGCTTGCCAGGCATACCCTCCCTAAGCAGAGCACCACAATTAAGCCAATAGAGACCACGCCCGGTCTCTATTGCCCCCTGGAAGTTGGGGTGAGGGAACTCTCAACTCGGTTGAGACAAACAAGGCCAGCAGTGAGCCCTTAGTTCCTACCTGGTCTAATGAAAGTTATAGAGTTGGGAGAGACGTCTGAGTGAACTGCTTGGAGTGGCCCCGAGAGTCGGATTTTTAGAGATGGGGCTGGATCTCTAATAATTTCATGGAAAACAGAGATTAGTCAGTGTGATGCATACATGGACGGAAGACCCTGTAACCAGGGGGCTCATCTCCACTGTCTCTGGAAGCCTGGGCTGGAAACCTTTCTGGTACCCAAGTCTGGGGTGGCAGAGTAATCTGAGTCCTTTGCAATCAGGAGCAGATTGTTGATTGGTCATTGGTCTATCACTAGGAACAAGAGGCTAGCCTCAGGGATGATGAGGATGGCACAGTGATATGGAAAGGTGGCCAGAACCACCTCTGAGTCTCACCACTTGGGCAATTTCACCAAAATCTACCGGGGTCTCAAGACTCAAACTTGGGCTGAATGGGCTCCATCAGAAATTCTCCATCTGTAACTACTAGCTTTAAAAATTACAACAAGCTTGCAAATAGCCCATGTATGAGCAAGAAACATGCATTCTTTTATTCTGTCTTCGAGTTCTTTCTGGGGAGAGAGGGGTCAAAGAATTTTTTGGAAAGTCCTGTTATCAGGTCTAGGTGTCCCACAGAGCCTGAACTCAGCGTATAACGTGCAGGGCACATTTCTGTCTCCAGTCTCGCCGTCATGAGCGTGGACGACACTAAGCAGCCGTGGTGAGAGTAGACTCACGATACCCATTTGCCCAAGAGCCCCCAGTTACCTGTGCAATGACCTCAGGGTCCATGGGCCGGTGGTTATTGAAGCTTTTTGACCTTCCTGCTGTCACCGTCTTCCGGATCTGCGGACTGTCCAGCCGATTCTTTAGCGACGAGTGGCGGCTGATGGAGTTGAGGCTTCCATGCCCACTGATGGAACACTTATCCGGCCCTTCCTTGGGGAGGCTCTGGCTCAGGATGGGCTGGGAAGATGGGCGGCAGCTAGCCCCCACCCCCGGGGAGGCGGAATCAGTCAGGGAACTGCTCAGCCCATGGCCATCACTCCGAAATGTTTTCCGGATGCTCCCAGATTCTGGCCGCTTCCTTTGCCTTCAATGACAGACAGAGAGGGCTGTGTCACCAGGGAGCTCTGGCTCCAAGGAAGCCAGGATGAGTGAGACAGAGGCAGGTATGGGACCCAGGGACTCCAGGGAGGAGAGGACACAAAGTGCGCCTCTCTCGTTTCACCTTCCCTGGCTTTCTCTGGGTCCATCCCCCTGCCACCCCAGGCCTGGGCAAAAGAGAAACGGATACTTACTTGGTGCTCATGGGCTTTGAGTTCTTGAGATGTAAGGTGCTGTCAGAAGAAACGTCTGATTAAGTGAAAGTTTCTAATGGGAGGCAGACTTATGAAAAGGCACCCTCCGTTAACTGCTTTGAGTGGAAACGAGGCCCCAGATAGGGAAAAAAGTCTCACCATACCAAGAAGATAGGAAACTGATGGTAAAGTTGACTTTCCCAAATTTTAGCATGTTTCTTAGTCCACTGATGAGACTGTAATTATTTTTGGCTTTGGCAAGAGGCTGCTGTTGCTTACTCTGTAGAGGTGGAATGGAGTATTTTTCAAGAGGCTGTAATACTACAGAGCTCGGGCCACATTTGTGCATTTTCTAGGATGGAAATACATCAATATGACCCTAAGTCACCCAGCACTGGGCTGAACCCAGGCTCTGAGTCAATTTGTTTCAGCCCACTAAGGATCTTAGACGAAATGGTTTGGCAGAATCCTACTCATACGGGTGTTGCCTACTGCTGAGTAACTTCATCATCTCCTGGAATCAGATTTAAAAGATCTAAAGTAAGAGGCTACACGACTTTTGGTTTGGGATGGCCGCTGGGCAGCTCTGATCTTGAATCTACTAAGGGCCGCTGAGGCTGAGGTGGGAGTTGGGGATGGAAGAAGGGAAGGACCAGCACGGTAGGCCCTAAAGATAAGGAGCTAGTCCTTGAGGGCAGGACCAGGATTCTAGCCAGTCCTGGTCCTGTTCACTGGGGAGGTCTTCCTTGTCATAAATCCCTGGGCCTGGCTGGGATCTGGCGCATTGTAGCCGCTCATGAAGCTGCCTGCCTCAGTAGCTTTAGCCTTGGGGGTCAGCCACTCTTGAGTGTATAAGGGATGTCGTCAGTCTTATAAGGTCCAGTTGAAATGACTTTTCTTCCTCTGCTAAGTCTTCTCTGGCATCCACCCCCACTGAGAGGCAGACTCGATCCCTCTCAATTCTGTTCCTTCAAGGCATCTATGGAACCACTTTTTAGTTACCTGTCTGTATGGTGTTCACCTTGCCAGATGGAGAGCTCCAAGGGCAGAAAGAAGGAGGAAGTTTGAAAGTGAAGTCACTTAGTCGTGTTTGACTCTTTGCGACCCCATGGACTGTAGCCTACTACACTCCTCCGTCCATGGGATTTTCCAAGCAAGAGTACTGGAGTGGGTTGCCATTTCCTTCTTCAGAGGATATTCCCAACCCAGGGATTGAACCTGGGTCTCCCACTTTGTAGGCAGACGCTTTACCATCTGAGCGAGGGCAGGGAACATCTTATTCCTCTCTGAATGACTTGGCACAGCAGCAGGTACTCGATACATGTATGGAGTTGAAATGAAAGGCCACACTTGAGTAACTCTTTGCTGATCTCCTCTTCCCACTTGAGGAGGGCTGACTCACAAGGCCAAAACTGCTGAGGAGGCAGACATATGGAGCAACTGGTGTGGGCCAGGCCCCCAGGATGTAAAGAGAGGGAGACAGCGTTTCTGGTTTCAAGGGATCTGAGTCCAGCCTGTGTCCTGAGAGTGCTTCGGGAATACAGAATAAGTCACCTAACCTAGCCCTGAGGAACTCAGGGGTGTCAGAAAGGCTTCCCCGAAGAGCTCAATTGTTAGACTGAGTCCTGAAGAGGGAGAAGAATCGATCAGGTGACGAGACAGCAGATGTGAAGGCCCAGGGGTGAGAGAGAACCCAGGGCAGTCAGGCGAGAAGGAGCTTGAGGGGAGAGCTGAGTGGGGCGGGAGGCACGGCTGAATCAGTCCGCAGGGCAAGGTGTGCCGGGGAACCGCTGCCTACCCCTGACCAGCGGGTAGTCTGGGCAGACCGCGTCCTCCAAGAGCCCATCCTGATACCCCAACCAAGGAGTTCACAGGAGCTCTACCAGATGTTCATCTGTTGACTGTTCTGGCTACTATGCTACACAATTCCTTTGTACCAATGGCAACAAATATATGACAGCTTAAAAATATGTACCTAACTAATTAGCTAACTCTCCCTCCACCGATCTTGCCTTGGTTTCTGGGTTAATTACAGGCTTACAACCTTATGATTATAGGCTTATAATTAACACAGACTTGTAAATAAGGAAGAAAATGCAATCAGCCCACAGTTAACGTTTTACTAGCTGGCCCTCCCAACGGGTATGAAGCTAGAGGGAAATGAATAAAATCCTCAGTCTTTTTTACCAGTCTGATTTAAATTAGAACTATACTGGCTAAGTGAGCTGAATCAGCTACTTTATTAAGAAGAGGGTGAGAGAGCCACGTGCCCCAAACACTCCCCCTGCTACCGTCTGGTTGGAATAAAGCCAAGAGATCTGGGCGACCTGGTGCAGTTTAAAAACAACAAGCATCTTTTATTCTCCTTCCAGTTTCAGTATCCAGAGGCTACGGTTAACAGGTTTTCAATGTGCAAATCATTTCATTCCTCCAAAGCCAGAGGGGAATAAAAGCTGTACATCATCTCCAATCCATATTCATCAGGAGCGCCCTGGGGCTTGCCATCCTGCTGGCACTGGGCCAGGTTTCAGGGTCTGGCGGAAAGAGGTCTGTAGGCTTTGGGACTTGGTGTCGGCCCCTTGAGATGAGATTAGTTCTCCAATAACCTGAATGTCTCTAGGGGAGGCAGCAGCACACGGGCGTGGAATCCCTCTAGATGGCCAGATCGGGCGTGAGCGGAGTAAAAACCCCAGGATGTTGCTAACAGCCACAGTGAAAGCCGGGGGCCAGAGTTACGAGCCTGCTGGACGGAAGTGGGCATCTGCACAAGGACTAGTAGGGCAGGATCATACACTGGCTAAAGCGGTAGGGGAAAATGGCGAATTGTTGCTTCCGGTGTGAAAGGGCATGAGGAAAGGGAGCTGGGGTTAGACAATGAATGGAGATCCCAGGACGGAGCTCTCCGTGGGCGGTGGGGAGTGGTCTCCTTTCCTCCAGGGGGGTGAACGCAGGATGAGGGAGAAACAGACACACGGTAAAATAAACCATCGCGGGTAACGTGAACCTGGCTGAAGACACATGAGACTTTGGATTTTTGAACAGACAGGGCCAAGGAAGACGTCAGACTATTATTTGAGTCAAAACTGAAAACGAGATGGCACCTGTGAGAAACAGCACAAAACTAAGCTGCGTGAAGTGACTGCAGCTTTGGCCAGAGTTTTAGCAGTCACGCGGCCAGGAAGGCCTGAGCCGCTTCGGGGACAGCAGGGTGCACCCGGTCCCCAGGGTGACGGCCGTGCGCTGGGCCTGTGCACGGGGTCTGTGGACGTCTCCTCGGCCCTGTCTGCCCTGCGGCAGCCGCGGGCACATGCAAGCGGTCAGGTGGGCAGCGGGGGCCCTACGCACAGCACAGGGATGGAGGGGGCGGTTAGGCCAGAGGGTGAGGCTGGGTGCCGCAAGTCACTCAGGGGAGCAGAAAACGAAAAGCGGAGCTTACTTGTTGATGTTTGCAAGGTAAATATCGGCTACATGACCCCCACTGGGACAGCTGGCCCCCGCTCTGGCCGTCACCTTTTCTTCAGGTGGCTCAGAAATGACCTCAATCTCAGACTTGGGGCTGGACCTCTCCACGACACCGTCCTCGCTGGGGCAGGAGGGCAGGCAGGCAGGGAGGAGGGGAAAACAACAACAACACAAAAAGCAGTGTTAAATCGGCAAGATGGCCCCCCCAACACACACGCGACCCCGCAATGGCTCTGAGGCAGCAGCGACGCCTGGCTGGGCTCGGGGAGCGGAGGCAAGGGGAGCTACGGGCCTCTGGAGGGTCACTTAAATACAAATAAATAATCCTGCCGAGTCCTGTGGGGTCCTCAGCTCCTCCGGAAAGCGTGGCTAGGGGACACCTGGATTCGTGGCATCTGCCTTCTACCCCTCGCTGCTCTCCGGGGGCCGCGGTGCCGGGGCCACCTCCTGCAGGTTGCGGTTTATGTGCTCAGGTCCCGAGCAGCGCTGGGGAGGGACAGTCAGCTCTGCCGAGGCTCGTTGAGGCAGGACCCCGCCACACTCTGTCGTAGTGCATCCAGCCCCGCTTAGAGCGTCCAAGCCGGTCCCACTTCTCGCCACTGCTCTCCTGGCCCCTCTGGCTACTGATGACAAAGAAAGCCCCTTCTCCCCCACAATTCATCTTCTCTTGGTCCTGCGGTGAAGTCATAACGCTAAATTTGGGAGGGTCCTGTCCGCCCACAGATGGCCACCAGGTGTGCGATGTTATCAACAGGGAGAGGACTTCCCCGCAGAGCGAGCCGGGGAGAGGCTTGGGAGGGCGCAGACTCATTCAGGATATCAACCTTTAAAAAATAATATTAAGGGGAGGACTAAAAACACTGACAGCTTCGCATCCAAGGGGAGTTGGGGGCAGAGGCGGGGCGCTGGGCAGGGGGCAGGTCTGGGGGCCACGGGGAAAAGCCTTCCTGATGGGGAGACACGGCTTCAGAGAGTGGGACTCCACAGACAGCCCACGCAAGGAAGTCTGTCTGCGACCGGCCCACGGCCCTCAGCTCCCCAACCTCTCCCCTGTCTTTCCCCAAGTCAACCTCATTAAATGAACTGGGTTATTTCCACAAAGCTGCTTATGCTACATTTCTAATAGAAAACACGCTCAACATTTTCATTTACAAGGGACAAGTGCCATCAGTGACCCAACAGGTTGGGGTGAACATGATTGTTTTTAAAAAAGGAAAGAGGAATCAAAACGTTTTCCCAACCTGATCGTTCCAGAAAGGAACTGTAAGTGGTCAAATAATTAGCCCTAATTATCACTCATCAGGTATAAATGTGGATGAGCATGGGCTGGGGGAGGTGGAGATGTGGCTGGTGGAGGAGTGGAGTGGAGAGATTGAAAACAATTCTCCACCTCTCTGACTCTGGGCACCTTTCCAAGGAAAAGCAGCACTTGCAGACAGTGCTGGGGCCCCCTAGGGGCTGGTCTCCCTCATCCTCCTGGGCTTCAGAAGTAAGGACTCACTCCCCCAGGGTGGCCAGGGGTCCCTAAGGGTGCAGGGCGCCCAACGTACGTGTCTTGGACCACGATGTACTGATGCGGGATGAGACCGTCGATGCCGTTGTGCCGGCCTTCCCACCAGTCGTCAGAAGCCCGCTGGTAAAGCAGCAAAGATGCCCCCTTCTTGAAGGACAGCTCTCGGGCTGTGCGACCCACGTAGTCAAACTTGGCAATGGCCTCGATGGGCTCACACTCTGAGAGGGGTGGAGAGAAGGAAACACAGGCTGCTGGGACTCACACTCGGCAACTGGGTGGAAGAGCTCAGTTAGCTGAACTCACAGTGGTGGGAAGATAAGCTGGTGTGAGAATAAATCACGGATGATATACAATAGCCAGCAATTCCTGAGCAGATGGTGCAAACCCCTGAAAGCACTCACATGCCCTTCCTTGCCCTTGCTCCTGCTGTTCCCTCCTCCTGGAATCCCTCTTTCTCACCTGCCTGATGAAACACACTGAATCACAACTCAAACATCACTTGCTTCCTCGTGTAACTTCCTTTGTGTTTCCATAGTGCTTTATGCCAACCCCTATCATTGAACCTGCCATATTGTAGTCGTAAGCATTATTTCCTTTTCGGCTGTACAATAACTCCATTAATTTGAACACTTATTATTGCATTTTAAATAATCTATTTAGGTTACCATTCTCCCTACTAGAACATGAACTTTTAGTCTCTATAAAGAGAAAATAACTTATCCAATCAGCTTCCCGAAGAGCAAAATATGGAAATATATTTTGTGACCAGTACATGGAAAAATGTACATGGAAGTGATGTGAAGAATTAACAGAGGTTTACAAAGGCAATGTACTTCTACTTTTGTATAAGCTTTGCTTCCTCGTTTATAAAACAAGGAAAAGAATAGTGCCTTTTTCATGAAGTTGGCAGGAGTCAACAAATAACCATTTGTAAAAGTGCTCAGAACAGTGAAGGCCCGGAGTGCGCTGCCTGTATCAGACACTGTTATTACTGTATCATTTTCATGGTCTGCTCTGGGCTGCAGGTAGAGGCTGGAGAGCAAAGAGAGGAATCCCAGAAATCAGGAACTTAGGGTTAAAGTCAGATATGCTGAGCCGTGGAAGGAAATACTGCTCTCAAACAAGCCCATATCTAGACAGTCAGGGCTGCTGGGTCTGCTGGAGAATTCGCTACAGCAGGCCTGTCTAAATATCCCAGGCTCAGTTCTGTACAGCCTTGGGTTTGTCTCTGGCCTCAGTTTTCTTAACTATTAAATAGCAGCTCTATCAATTTCACTAGGGAGTAAGAGATAAGACATATAAAGCCTCCAGCAGTGTCAGGGAACACTAGGCTCTAATCAAATACAAATTTCCCTAGTTCACTGACGCTCCTCCCATTGTGTGGCAAGTTATCATACTGATCCATTTGACTTTAGGAGCCAAATAAGCAATCCTAATTTTTTTTCTCCTTTAAAAACTGGCCTAGGACTGCAGAATTCATGGCAAGGCAGGGAGCAGGGAACACTGAAGACTGTGCCATTTCATTCTCATGCCCAGAAAAGTCTGAGGCTCCCTGTCAGCTGCCGAGACTTCCAGAGCCCAGGCGATCCAGAAATGGAGGTGCAGAACTGTTGGCAAGACAGGGAATGTGCTGGCTGGACGGACTCTAATAAATCATGGGCACCGCCAAGGCCCACGGACGACAGCGTGCATTCCAGCTCTCGACGCACGCCCGCCAGGCCGCGCAGCGCATGTCTGCGCTTTGGAAAGGGTCAATTTTTCCAGTCGGCAGGCGTGAGAGCATGTGGTTTCTGCATCCTGATTCCCACCCCCCTCTGGCTTGCTTCTGCTGGGTTCTTGGCATCCAGCTTCACTATTCCCCAGGCTCACTGGTTTTCAAACGAGCGCTCCTTCACTTTTTGTCTCCAGCTACCTGGCAGGAGTCTGGGCTGTGACAAGGGACCGATAGTATGCGGGCGAGTCGGCCGGATGAGACAGGAGCTGGGAGGTGGGCGAGCAGGGCAGGGAGCTGGGGCGAGCAGGGCAGAGGGCTGAGATCCAGCCCTGCACCTCTGCTCTAACACAGAGACTACTCGATCTGAGGGGGTGGGCTGTCCCTCCAAGAAAGGGAAGGAGTGAGCATGGGAGCCAGGAGAGCTGGGGGCAGCTCCTGGGAGACTGCAGGGTGGGAGTACAGGCTGTGTAACCGCTTCTTTCTGCTTCACGCCCCAGCGGCCAGGTGGCCCCACTCGGGGCCTCGTACCGTCATCGCTGGTGTGGTGCTCTGTGGTCACATCCTGGGTTGAGTCTTCAGCCGAGGTAGTCTCTCCATGAGGGCTGTCACTGCAACAGAAGCAAGAGGAACCAAAATTCTTCTCTTTCACACAGCCTCCTTGGGCATGGAATCTACCCTACACTCTGATCACACACTACAGGCAGATCCTTATAATGAAACACAAGGCTCTGGGAAGTCTCTAGGCTAGCTCCTGCTACAAAAACTACTGGAGACTGCATGGAACTTACAGACATCTTGACACAAAGGGAACCTCATTTCAACTCAGAAATCTTTTCAAAAATATAGAATGACTCAGCTCCTCAAGGTTCATTTCTTTAGGTGAATTAGTTCCTGGAGGGAGCAAGGTGGAAGGGAAACACTGGGCTTTAGCATCAGATACAATTGCATCCGAAAATCAGCTGACACTCAGTAGCTGTGTGACCCTGGGCAATTATTAACTTCTCAGCTACTTACTTAATCTATAGATTGGGGATAATGGTCTATGTACTTCTATATTTCTCACAGAGTTGTGCAAGGATTCAATGAAATAAGAAGGGGTGATTAATAGGCAATGCTTTCTTTTCTTCCTTCTCATTTTGCTTGATGTCTCTGGCTGCTCTGTGGTTTAGTACTGGTGAGAAAGTAGGGGGTGAGTCATAGGAGTGAGTGGGAAACAAAAGCAGGGGAAGAAAGCTGGCTGTGGGCTAGACTCTGCAAAAGGCAGGGCATGTGAGCTGGGTCAAGCTCTTGACAAAATTCATGGAGCCTAAGGTCATCCGGGGCGGAGAATCGAGAATGAGCGGGGAAGTTATTAGGAAAGTTCTTTCTGTCCCTGATCTGGACTGCAGAGCGGCACAAGGACGCGCTCACTTCCCGAGAAGCAGAGAAAAACCCGTTCACTTCTAAGGCCTCTTCCTCTGGCAGAAAAAAGTGCGTCTCCTCAGGCAGCTCCATGGAGACACCACCATCCCTCAACCCCACATCCTGGCTTCAGTTTTCACCTTTGAGGCTCCGTGAGCGTGTGTGCAGGCTAAGTTACAGCCCCTCCCTCTTCGTGAGATGGGGCCCCACCCCATGGGAAGCGAGCCCATTTACAGACTCTCCAGACCCCAGGGAACACTGTGGGAGGACCGCAAGACTCTCTAGGCTTCTGAGCAGCAGCCGGGACATCCCTGGCTCTCCAGAAGAGAGAGCACTGTGGGAAAATGTCCTGCTTCTCAGAAAATGTGGGTATGCTTTCTCACTGTTTGCTGGGCCTAAAGACCCTCTGAAGGAGCTGGGTGACATTTTGGAAACCCTCAGGATTCCTGGCGTGCTCGGGGCCAACAGAGGCTCACTTTCCCCCAGGCCTCTACGTTCACTTGTGTGGCCACCCACTAAGGCAGCAGCTCGATCTTGAGGGAGCCCTGGGTGGCGTGTGGGAAACAGACTGCCTCACCCACTCGCAGAGTTTCTGATTCACTCGTCTGGGTGGAGTGGAGCCCTTGTGTTTCTGACCAGCCCACAAGAGGCAGGTGCTGCTGGTCTGTGGACCCCACTTGGAAAACCACTGCCCTGAGGTAAAGGCAAGCTGAGGCTTTATATGGTCCCTTCTAGCCCTAAACGCTATGCTTCTCCTGCCCCACGCGCACCCCAGCCTTGCCAGCAGCTGCAGTCTCAACAGCAGCCCAGCATGCCACACTGCAGGCAGTCCTGGAAAGCTAGGCCCCCATTTCAGGGCTGGTAAGCATGGTGCCGGGTGGCAGGAGGGCCCCCTTCCCTGGCTGCTCTGTCTCCCGGCCCAGCTCCAGGGTCCTTGGGTCCATCTCAGCTCACTTAATGGGCACGTCTCACTCTCCAGATGCAGAGGCCGGAGCCTTCTGAGTGGCCAGGAAGCCAGCGGTCAGACAGCGGCTCCTTCCCAGCGTCATCCACTCTTGAACCTGGGGTGCTTCTGGCCTGCCACCCAGTCTGTGTGCATAACAGCCCCTGATCAATGCTGCGGTTTCCCCAGCAGCTGCCCACAAATGCCGGCCTCACAGCCGAGAGAGCCTGGGAGAAGATCTTGGGCAGACCTGGGAGGCAGGCATCCTCCCATCTATGCCCGCTGTGCCACCCCTGCCGGGCTGGGCGGGGACTGGGGAGCGATGGAGGGTGGAGGGCTCTGTGCCCTGGAAGCGGTCCAGAGCCTGCCGTAGCGTGATACATGAGCAGGGAGGCGAGGCCGGAGTCGGGAGCACCACTCCACAGCGTTTCAACACTCAGGTGAGGGAGACCAACTCTCCAAGTCACATACACAAGGACAGCTGCCCGGAGCCCACCAGCCAGAAGGCTGAGACCTGAACCGCCTCCCCAGTCCCCGCAAAGCCATCTGCAAGTGACCAGAAGCTCCCTCTCAGAGCTGGCGAGGCCAGGTTTCTCCAGCTCAGCCCCAGAGGCCAGGATCTGCAGGACAGTCAAGACCCAGCTCCGGGGCAGTGACAGTTTTATGTTCGCAGACATACGGCTAGTACTCTCCTACTCCTTGGGCTGGAGGCTCCTTCTGTGAGCGTCAGGGACAAGCATGGACTGACTGGCCTCTAATGAAGTAAGCCGCCTCCCTTGCCCCCGCGCCTCCCCGCCAAACCTCAGTCCACAGCAATGGGGCTGGTTGAATTGGTTCCAGATGTTGAATTCAGATGGAACCTGACTGGGGCTGGCCTATGCTTTCAGGCCAAGCTGAAACACTGTTTAGGGGAAGACGTGAGGGGGTGGAGGAGGAGGCGGTAAGGGACACTGGGCAGCTGTCTTCACGTTTAGTGGGAAAATGACCCTGTAAGTGGCATGCGGGGGACACTGGGGCACTGGGTGGCACTCTGCACTGACTGAAGCAGTCAGGGCTAGGACCCCCACTGCTGGGGTGGCCTCTATATTGCAGTGCCTTAATCTATAAGATGGAAATGGCGATTCGTTATTTGTCTAATGGAAGGGTCTAGAAAAGATACACCCAAAGGCTTGCTTTTATATCTTGGTTTCCAGGCAAACTCACAACAAATCTGCTTTAGGGGGAAACCGGGCCTAACCTGCCGCAAAGTGACCTTACCCCTATTCACGTCACAAATGTCTGAGATCATTATTAAATTACTACTGTATAAACTCACAGTCAGCAAAGTAGGTCTCCTATCTGAACTCTCCCCAATCAGAGGGGAATTCCCTGGACGCAGGACTGTTCCTCCCGCAACAGCCAGCCTAGAGCAGGAGCTTGAGACTGCTGCTTGATGAGCAGCAGTTCTGTGTACAACCGGATCAAATTTCCTTTCCTGGAGATTATTAATGCTCCTGCTATTGTCATTACATCTTTCAGAATGGTCCCTCACCACGCAGAACACGTGAAGCAGCGAGGCAGCCTCAAGTGGGACTTGCTCCACGGTTTGGGTCAAGTGGGGCTTGGCTGACAGCACCCTGGGTTCTGGCGGCCTGGTGCACCGCAGAGGGGGAGGCGGGGAGGAGCGGGGTGCGTCTGTCGGCCTCGCAGGGCCATCTGGTCCCCAGGCCAGTGGGTCAGGTGACGCCGCCCCTCTTCCAGCCCCGAGCCCCCTACCAGTAATCCTCCGTGCTCCCTCCTCTGCTGTAGACGGGGCCCTCCAGCTCCCGGGGGTTGGGGAAGACGTTCTCGTGCTGGATGATGATGGTTTTGATCAGCTCGTTCACGTGGGCTTGGCAGGACACCTGGTCGTGGCCCTCAGGCACCGACATCAGCGAGGGCCCGAAGCAGATGGCGAGGTTGTAGGGGTCCATCATGTTCTCCTCGCTGAACTGGGATAAACTGCAGGGGAAGGAGAAGGGCGAGAGCCGAAGTGCGCTCGCATGAATGGCCAGGAAGCACAGTCACAGGAGGCGCTGCCGGGGGCAAGAACAGACGTGCCACACACAGCCACCTGCTTTTCTGGGTATCAGAGCCCTTCTAGAAAGTTAGGGGGGCGGGAAGGGAATGACCACCAGGACAGGCACTCAGGAGACAAGGAAAGCCCCTCTCTGCAGGTCTCACCCTTCCTCTTTCTCTAGCTCCTGGTTCAAATCCTACTTGTTTCCCAGTTCCTACTCCCACCTGGGACTTCACCCACCAAATCCACCCTGTCTCGAGGACACACTGCTCTTCGGAGTCGGATGCGCTCCCACAGAGCAGCTCACTAAGCTGGCCAGAGCAGACGCAGCCCCTTGGGCTGCCCTGGTAAAGACATGGCCAGGTGCTGTGCATCGTGTCCCTTCTTATATAGCAAAGAGTCAAATTATTAGGGATATATTCCATTCTAAGCTCTAGATTTATTTTAACAAATAGCCAAACAATTAGCCCCTGTATTCCATCAAGCCCATGAACTTCTTTCTGGAACAGCTGATGCAACTGTTTTTCATTTTCAGGATATCCTCCTCTACTATTCAGGATTTATTCAGGAAAAGGTCTGCATGCAGCTTAGCTTCTGCACAGGCTTCTCCTGGATGCATTATCATTACCGAGTACTGTCTTCTAGGAATTCCCTCTTTTCAACCAGCAGCTGCTCCAGCCACACCTCTAACCCTGGCCAGGACCCAAGCCCTTCAGTGATGAGTCCCCACTGGTCTCTGTGTGTCCTGACATTGAAGGCTGGGCTACTCTGGATGTACCCTCAACCCCAACAGTCTGCAAACATGTGAGTTCTGCTCAGGGGCTCTGCCTTCCTCATGGGCATCAGCACCAGCTTCTGGCTGATCCTGAGATGATACCAAAGTCCTGGTGTTGAACCAGAGGCCTGGCACTCAGCTGTCTTCATCTGAGTAGCTGTTCTTCTCCCAAATTCAGACTCAAACTACCAAGCCGTCTCTCTCTAACTCAATGCTTCTCTCCTTCACTGAAGATTCAGACATGGCCCCACCCCCTGAGAGCATCACTGCAGGACCTGGAGGTGGGAGAATGCAGTGGGGACAGCGACAAACGATGGCTGTGGCAGAGGACCACGGCTCTCGAGGGCCTGGTCAAGGGCAGGGAGGCCTGGGATGGGTGAGTTGATGGATCTCAGCAGCTGGACTGCATCAGAGAAAGTTTTCAAAGTTTAATTTTGTAACCCTCCCCTGACTCCTAAGTTAAAAGAGAGCAGAGATTCAGAAAAGGCTGGCAGAAGGTTCCAAGTCTACTTCTTGGACAAATAAAATCTTGAGAGACAGGAGACATAATTAGCATGGGAACCTCAGCAGGGACAAGAGGCTTGAGGTGCCATGAGACTAGAATTGTGGCTCATCACAGGCTGACTGGTTCCTTGCCTCACAGAGGGACAACGAGGAGGAAGGCCCTGCTTCTTTAGTGTGATCTGGCAATGTTTTGAAAGAAAAAAACAGTAGTTTCTGGGAAACCTGGTGGCTAAAGTGAAATAAATGCTAGGCCTGAGGGTCCTAGTTTAAGCTCTGTGAGTGATGAGAAGTCTTTTCCCGTCTTCTAAGAAAACGGTGGCTCAGCTCCTAGGTGGCTACAATGACCAGGTCTGGAGTTCAGTTCAGTCGCTCACTCATGTCCAGCTCTTTGCGATCCCATGGACTGCAGCATGCCAGGCTTCCCTGTCCATCACCAACTCCTGGAGCTTACTCAAACTCATGTCTATCAAGTCGGTGATGCCATCCAACCATCTCATCCTCTGCTGTCCCCTTCTCCTCCTGCCTTCAATCTTTCCCAGCATCAGGGTCTTTTCCAATGAGTCAGTTCTTTGCATCAGGGGGCCAAAGTATTGGAGTTTCAGGTTCAACATCAGTCCTTCCAATCAATATTCAGGACTGATTTTTTAGGATTGATTGCTTGGATCTCCTTATAGTCCAAGGGACTCTAAGGGTTGGAGAGGACATGTCTTTGTGGACTGGGGTCTACTTCTTATGGATCCAGGTCCGTTTCTTACTCCCATTAAGATACAGACCAAGATCCTTCTTTCTTTTCCAATCTACAATTGGAACATCTAAGTTTTGGGGGTAAAGCCATAGTTCTTAAATACTTGAGGAACAGAGGCTTCTTGAAGAATTTGACAAAAACTAAGGATTCTTACCCAGAGACATTCACACACGAGCATATAACAAATACACACAATTTTGTATATAATACAATAGTGCTAGTAATCCTTGAAGACTATGAAGGTTGTACCTAGTATAAGACTTAAAACACTGGACTTTTATTTTTAAAAGAAATATCTAAAATGGATAATGATGGTAACAGCTCCTTCTTTCTTAAAAAAAACTTTTTTTGTATCAGGAAGATCCCCTGGAGAAGGAAACGGCAACCCACTCCAGTATTCTTGCCTGGAGAAGAATCCCATAGACAGAGGAGCCTGGTGGGCTATAGCTCATGGGGTCACAAGAGTTGGACACGACTTAGTGACTAAACCATCATCAACTTCTATACATGCCATCTCCTCTAAGAGCTGTACTTATTTTCTTTAGTTTCTACCCGAAACAGGAGTGAACTCTCCTAATCGATTTAAGCTCATCTTCTTTTGAGCACCTTCACAAGGTCCACTGTAGTGATTAGGAACAGAAGCTTTTGGGGGCAATGAGAAAATCAGGACTGGTGTGGGAAGCTTGTTTTTTATCATGCACTTCTCTGGACTTTTTACCTTTAAATGATGCAAATTTGTCTCTCTGATTACATTTATAAAGAAACACAAAACATCCCAGAACTTTAGAATGAGGCACCTCTGGTTTTGGGCACTAGCTCGACTGCTGACCATAGTTTTTTCCTAGTTCCCTGATCTTCTCACCATAAACTAGGGCGATTACGTGCTTCCATGATGGGCTGTTGTGAAGATCAAATGAAGTAATACGTGTAAAGCACTTAGCACTGTGCCTGGCACACAGGAGGTGTTTAAGAAATATCTTCTGTGATTTTCAAGCCCTGTTTGCTTGTTGACCTAGGATCTGCGATTCCCGTCAGGGAAGGGAGAGCGAGGCTGCTGCTAAAGTTTGGCAGTAACTGGTTTACAGGAGTCCACTGTCTTCTTCTCCTGACAGGCATTATCTAACACACTGAGGGCTCTGCATCCTCAAACCGAAACCTTAAATCCTCAGGGAGGGCAAGAAGCTTTGAACAGACTGTTTTAAACACATGATATTTCACTTAAAAACCTTCAACTTCACAAGCCCTGGGGGTTTCATTTGGCAACAACCAACAGACTCTGGGTAAGATATTATGCATCAGGATGGATTTCAGGTTTTGAAAGGGATGAAGAGAAACTGTGTTCACCACAGCCCCAGGCAAAACGTGGGGCTAAGAATCCATAAACCTGTGATTTAACAGACTTCCCCAACAGCCTCCTTAGCGATGAGAAGGGGAAGGGAATCGCGGCTGACTCTTTCCGATGGCCTTTCAAAAGCGTTCCTTCCCTGCCCTCGCCTGTAAGGCCACCTGTGCCAGCTTCCATGCTCCCTTGTCTGGTAACTGGCCTGCCTTTATCCCTATGCAGTGAATTCCATCCTCTTTCTCCTCCTTAAGAATATCACTCCAGCAATTCCCTTGCTCTCTCCTCCACCATCAGTTCTTCCCTATGGGGCCCATCCCCACTAGCGTACAAACGTGCATCTTAAGATTCTCTTAACCTCTTATGCACACTGAATTACTGTCCCGTTCTCTTTCCTCTATGATAGTTATTTGAGAGTTGTCTCTGTCTGTTGACTCTGCTGTTTCTTTGCCCCTGCTGTTATGGACTGAATCGTGTCCCCTCTCCCCCATCCATTTGTTGAAGCCCTAAGCCCCAGTATGACTGCATTTAGGGATGGGGCCTTGAAGGAGATACTGCAAGTTAAATGAAGCCATACGGGTGGGCCCAAACCCTACAGGACTGGTGTCCTTATGAGAAGAGGAAAAGAGACCCGAGTTCTCTCTCCCCGCGGGCTCAGAAGAAAGGCCACGTGAGGACACAGTGCCGTGGCCGTGTACACGCCAAGGAGTGCGGCCTCCCCAGAAACCAGCCTTGCTGGCACCTTGACCTTGGACTGCCGGGCTCCAAAACTGTGAGGAAACAAACTTTCGTTGTTCGAGCCTCTCAGCCTGTGGTACTCTGTCGTGGCGGTCGCAGCAGACTCACTCACCTACTCTCCCCCTCCCCCTTTACTGTGGTCAAATACACACAACACAAGCATTACTGCTTTAACCTATTCGAAATTACGTAGCTTTTAGCTGAATCCCACCCCACTGCAGGATCTGCTACGTTTTATCCATGGTTAGCATCCCTTCTCACTTGAACGGACACCATCAGAATTTTCTCCTGTTTAGACAACACACATCAAGGTCACCAGTGACACCCCCACTGCTCGGCCAGTTCTCAGGCCTTTCCTCGGCTAACTGTCACCGCATTCTCTTACCCTCCTTGAGACATGCGATGTGGCTTCTGGGACCCTGTTCTCTCTTGGTCCTCCTCCTGCAGCACTGCCCACTGTCGCCTGCTCAGTGAGGCGGTCCTGACCACTGTGTACTAAAGAGCAAACCCTCACACTTCCCAGCCCACTAGCTTGCTTAGACTTTCTCCACAGCCCTCATCCCCTGACATATGACATGTGTTATTCGTTTTTCCTGTCTTCCTCCAATTCTATGTGCTACACAGGCTCCATGAGGGCAGAAACTTTGACAGTTTGATGCAATCTTAGATAGCCAGCAACTGAAACAGGGCCTGGCACAGTAAATGATGTATAAATACATGTTAAATAAATGAGTAAACACATGAGGATCTGTGAGCCTCCAAGACAGTCCAGTCACAATTCTACTCGTCTGTTTGCATATAGAGGTTAAAATACTTCCTGTGAAAGTCAAGAAAGCACCACAGACAGAATCTTCCCAAACTGGGAGGCCCTAGAAATGCTGACGTTTAGAGAAGACTCAGCTTTTCTGGAGACCAGCTGAGACGCCGTAACAATGAGAGAAGCACCATCAATTCCCTTCTCCAGATTATGGAGCAATATTTCAGGATACATAACAATGCTTCTCAGACTTTCATGTGCCTATGACTCACCAGGGGATTCTGTCAAAATATAGATTCTGATTCAGAGGCCATGGGGCTGGAGTGGAGAAGGGGCGGAGACTCTGCATTTCTTACAACCTCCCCCTCATAGCTCAGCTGGTAAAGAATGTGCCCACAATGCAGGAGACCCCAGTTCAATTCCTGGGCCAGGAAGATCCTCTGGAGAAGGGATAGGCTACCCACTACAATATTCTTGGGCTCCCCTAGTGGCTCAGCTGGTAAAGCATCAGTCTGCAATGTGGGGAGACCTGGGGTTTGATCCCTGGCTTGGGAAGATCCTCTGGAGAAGGCCTGGAGAATTCCATGGACTGTATAGTCCTTGGGGTCACAAAGAGTCAGACATGACTAAGCAACTTAAAAAAAAAATCTCCTTAGTGATGCTGCTGCTGCTGGTCTGTGGAGCTCACTTGATTAGCAAGAGACTAAAAGAAAGAAGAAATCTGAAGAAATCAAGTTTCAAAAGGAAAGCAGCAGAGTCAGCAGCTGAGAGGGCGAATTACCTGCAGTGGGCAAAACCCCACTGGGTGGTACAGCTGCTGAGGCTGGAACCTCTAAAATGACCCCATGGTCCCTGCTGCTGGTACTCACAGCCTTGTGTGGTTCTCTCCCTGTGTGTGTGGGCTGGATTTAGTGACCTACTTCTAGTGAATGGAGCTGGCAGAAGGGATGGGCTGTCACCTCTGAGATTAGCTTACAAAGACTGGCTGCTGTCTTGGACGATCTCTCCCTGCTTGGAGCCAAGCAAGCTGCCAGGTCATGCACAGCTCTGAAGGTGAGGCCACGTGATGAAGAACTGATGGAGGCCTCTGGCCAACAGCTAGCTGGAAAAGGAGGCTCTCAGTCCAACAACCTGCAAGGAACCGAGTCCTGCTAATACTACGTGAGAGAACTTGGAAGTGGGTCCTTTCCCAGTCAAGCCTTCAGAAGAAACTGCAGCCCTACCCCTATACACTCACTGCAACCTCATGAAGTCTGCAGCCAGAGGCCCCAGCTAAGCTGCACCTAGGCTCCTGGCCTACAGAACCTGGGACCAAACAATAAAGGCCTCTTGTTTGAAGCTGTTCAATTTTAGGACAATTTGTTACACAGTAATTGAGAGTCAAAGTGGATGCTGCTGCTGCTGCTGCTGCTGCTGCTGCTGCTAAGTCACTTCAGTCGTGTCCGACTCTGTGTGACCCCATAGATGGCAGCCCACCAGGCTCCCCTGCCCCCAGGATTCTCCAGGCAAAAACACTGGAGTGGGTTGCCATTTCCTTCTCCAATGCATGAAAGTGAAAAGTGGAAGTGAAGTCACTCAGTCGCGTCGGACTCTCGTTGACTCCATGGACCACAGCTTACCAGGCTCCTCCATCCATTGGACTCTCCAGGCAAGAGTACTGGAGTGCGGTGCCATTGCTTTCTCCATAGTATAATGTTAATCATTCACAAGGCCTACTGGACAGGTGTGTACTCAAGGTTCATACAGTGGATTGGATGCTAGCTACACAGAAATATGTGGAACCTGGTCAAGTCCACAGAGCATTGGTGTACTATGCAAGGAGTTTCATACCTGTCTGTCTGTCTGTCTATCTACCTATCTGTCTCAGTTCTGAGAGTTCCTTCAGCTGGAGGATTGTACAACCCCAAAAGAGACCATGGCATCCGGTCTCATCACTTTATGGGAAATAGATGGGGAAACAGTGGAAACAGTGTCAGACTTTATTTTTTGGGGCTCCAAAATCACTGCAGATGGTGACTGCAGCCATGAAATTAAAAGATGCTTACTCCTTGGAAGAAAAGTTAAGACCAACCTAGATAGCATATTCAAAAGCAGAGACATTACTTTGCTGACTAAGTTCTGTCTAGTCAAGGCTATGGTTTTTCCAGGAGTCATATATGGATGTGAGAGTTGGACTGTGAAGAAAGCTGAGTGCCGAAGAATTGATGCTTTTGAACTGTGGTGTTGGAGAAGACTCTTGAGAGTCTCTTGGACTGCAAGGAGATCCAACCAGTCCATTCTGAAGGAGATCAACCCTGGGATTTCTTTGGAAGGAATAATATTAAAGCTGAAACTCCAGTACTTTGGCCACCTCATGAGAAGAGTTGACTCACTGGAAAAGACTTTGATGCTGGGAGGGATTGGGGGCAGGAGGAAAAGGGGACAACAGAGGATGAGATGGCTGGATGGCATCACTGACTTGATGGATGTGAGTCTGAGTGAATTCTGGGAGTTGGTGATGGACAGGGAGGCCTGGCGTGCTGCGATTCATGGGGTTGCAAAGAGTTGGACACGACTGAGCAACTGAACTTAACTGAAAAAAGACCATAGCCACAAATAGAGTAGACACATCCTTAGGACACATAACAGCAAAGGAGAGAGGTCCTAAAGTCGGGGCCCAGGCAGAGTCTCCACGGGGAACTACCTGCCAACTCTGGCCACTTGTCACCTGTCACCTTCTCATGCAGGCAGAAATGGTCTTTTCTATCAGCTGTGTCCATTTATCAGTTTCGGAAATATTCTGATATTAATGTTGCATCTTTTCAATGAAATACTTTGATGAGAATCTTTTTTTAACCATAAAAAGAAGTTAAACACAACAAAAGCCATCAATTGAACTGGTACAATTTTCCATGTTTCCTTCAGCAGTGGCCATCTCCTCCTGCTCTTACGATGCTTACTTTCCTGTCTCCCCCTGCCCCTCAGCTTAGCAGGAAGAAAATGTGGGGCAGAGAGTGGGCGCACTGTGCTTACACGCAGAGTCACCCCAAACCCTGCCCGCTCCCCTGCCATCCTGCTTCTTGCTCTGGGGAGCAGACCGGACTCTCTGAGGGCAGGTATCAGTCCACAAGGGGAGATGAGGGTGGCCTGGTGGCTCCGAGGAGACCGACGGGCTCGAGAGTCATTACCAGGGTTTCTATTTCTGTCTGCCTGAAATAGGCAGCCTGTGAAACCCTGTGTGAGTCATGAGGGGTTCTCAGCTAAAGGCGGTGGTGGCGCTGAGTCAGGGCTCGGCCAGTGAATGGTGCAGACACAGGCACAGGGAGGCAGCGGGTTGCGGGCCGCAATAGGGCGAGGCTGGGGTGGCAGCCCCTGACCCGGGCACCTCTGCAGGCAGGCTGACCCTTGTCTGCAGGCAGGCTGAGGCTCCTGAGATGGCCTGTGAATGTCCACTGAAGCAGAGACTAACCCACTAAGAAGATTCTTCATTTTCACAAAGAAATAACAGCTAAAACACCCTTAGTCTAAGTTTTATTACCCCCTCCACCTTTAAAAAAAAAATAGATTAAAAGACCTATACAAATGTTTCCCCACTATAAGAAAAGGCATAAAGCCAGAGAGATGATAATTTCAACTGAATTCAGCCTCAGCACTGGGAGGTATCGGGGAGAAATGGGACTAGTGAACTGGGGTCCCTGGACTACATCTGGGCAGCAGCCCTTACTCCACAGGAAACTGCAGCCAGGCATCTGTCAGATCCAGTACTGCCAGATCGAATGATTTCTCACGAGAAGCCAGAAATCCAGGTTTTTTTTAAGTGTAAAATCTCCCAGTATGTAAATGCTTCAGTGCCTTCAAGACACAGTAGTTTTAAAGGGAACACACCTTATCCGGCCCCCAAGTTGCTCACTGATATACTCTGGGCTCACTGCTGGAGGTGCTGTGGTGAAAGCAATGGGTAAAGACGGAGGTGCCTGGGGGAGGCACCTACCTACTTAAGACTCTCTACCTGGAGGGCTAGCAGGTGCCTCAAGTTAACATACCCACATTAGCATATCCACCTCTTGTCTTCCCCAACTCCACTACTGCTCATGACAAAAATTCAGAATTTCTCTCCTCTTTCTGCACCCTACCCATCAGCAGGTCCTGTACAGGCTGTGCTCCAAACAGATCCCAAACCTGACCCTTCCCCCACCCTCCACCCCTCCCTCCCTGGTCTGAGTAACTTCACTTCACTGCACAGTAACTTCTCCACAAAGCAGCTTTTAAAAATAAATTAGAAAATCAGATCACAACACTCTTCTGCTTCAAACTTTCCAACGGCTCCTTCAAATCCAAACCCAGTGTTGCCCTGACTTTCGTGAGCCTGATGACCTGGATCCTGGCTCCTTCCTTCCCTTCACTGAGGCCGCTGTCATACACCGACTCCCCAGAGGCCTTTGCTGACGACTCCTCTGTGCCGGCTCCCCTCCGTCACCCCTGCCCTGACCCTTCACTTGCGTTTCTTTATTCTTCTTCTAAGCACTTATCACTGCCTCATGTGTCTGCTATTGTCTGTGTCCTCTGCTAGAACATGAGCCAAATGACATCTAGGCTTTGTCTCTGTTTCACAATGTATTTTTACATCCTAAAACCACACCCAGCATATGTTCAATAAGTATTTATTGGTCTGGAGGGATCAACATAGGTCCCCACATAAATGTTCACTGGCTGAAGCCAAGGCCGATCAGCTGCTCCCAGGGACGTCTACTCACTGATTGAGGAAGGCAAAGAGGTATCTCATGATAATCAGAGTGGTTTTGGGGAGGACCAGGAGGACCTTCCGGATGTGCAGAGCTCGCTCCTGCAGGTTGTCCATTGCTGAAAGAAGAAAGCCATGTGTTACCCTCCACTGGGATCCCAGGGACTAGTGGTCAGAAGGCCTTGACTCGCAGCAAGTACAACAGAGAGCGGCCGGTTCCAGCCCACACAGAACTGGGCCAGTGTGAGGGGCTCCTTGTGGTAGGGCTCTAGACCCTTCACTGGGGCAGGACTTAAGATGTCTGCTCCTTGGGCACAGAAGGGTTGGGCAAGTTCCCCGTAGCATCCACCACCCCGTTATTACAACACCAGAACAAAGAGCTGCCCAGAAACAGCTGTGACTGTCCCCCAGCCTTGGAGGGCCTGCGTAGGGGGGTTGCTGTCCAGGTCCCCTCCTGCCTGCTCCACGCACCCACCCCTCAGCCCCTGGACAAGTCTGGCTTCTCTTCCCCACTCTCTTATCTGCAGCGGGGATGGCAAAAGGTGGCCAGAGGCAAGAACTGGCAAGCAGTGATACTGGGAGAAAACCAGAGAACTTTCCTGACTCCAGGTATGGCCCAAGGCCCGGACCTCCCCAGGGCCCACTTTCCCACATTCGCGTTGTGCCATGTGGATACTGTCATTTTCTATGAAAGCTTTCCATGAAAATGAAGTGGGAGATACTGGATCAGGAGCAGACCTCAAGGGGAGGACTGGGCAGCCAAGGTACCTGGTACTATCCTGGCAACCCCCATTCTCTTAGCATGTCCCACCCAGGCCCCGCCCTGGAAGGAGACGTGAAGATGCGAGGGGTGCATCTCCTCAGTCACCCACAGAGCTCAGGTCCACGAGGACTCCCACAAACAGTGGTAAGTCAACCAAACAAGGGAGCTGGCTTCCTGAGCTCTCAGGGGATGTACTAAATCAAACTGGAAACTGGGGGCGGGAGCGTTGGGGGTGGGGATGAAGACCTTCACTGATCTGGGAGGAGAGCTTTTCTTCATTTCAAAGGAACTGCCTCCTCCAGCCTCTGAAGGAGGCTGCCTCCATTATCTCAATGGGGTCTGCTCTCAGAACGACCTAATATTAATCCACGTGGAATGGACAACAAATGAGAGGGTGTTCCAATATAATAAATGGCCAGGAGCAGCTTTTCAAGCCCCAAATTTTACAGTAAGAGGCAGAGAAATTCTAAGATACTTGTTTTATGGAAAGAAAAATAGAGACTGTCTGAGAAAATATCATATCTACTTTTAAATGTGCAGAGGGCTTGAATTCCTAGAAGAATATGTATTAACACATCTCACAGATAAGTCATGTCATACTTAAAGCAACAAGCAGGAACTATTTGTAACACATGTATTCTCCCTTTGTATCATGAAAAGCACAAGTACTAATGCATAAGCTCCTAATGGCTGAAAAGGACTGTATTTCCTATAGGAACATATTAATAAAGCCCAGCAAAATAAAACAGTTTAAAATGAATCAGAAAGAAAAACCAGGAGTTCTGACTTGCAGTCCAGATCCTTCCTGAAAAGTTACTCTTTTTCCTCCCCTACAACAAGGAAGAGAAATTTCACAGAAGGAAAAGAAAAAAATTACTGTAAACCTGGAAACTTCCCTGTTGCTACAAGGTGCTCCGGGCCCAGATGTGAGCTTGTGGTCTGGGTACTTACTGAGCAGGCCATTAGGTCGTGGAAGATGTCCTTGGGGAAGAGCGGGTGCTCCAGCCCCCGGAAGTACAGCTTCAGGACGCCGGCTATGGAGTCCATGTCGTGGTCATTCTGGTCCCCAGCCAGAGGGTCCTCTCCTAAGGGTGAGAAGCCCCCCCAAGAAGGAGAGAGAGTGAGAGGGGCAAAAACATGCAGGATGAAGCAGAGCTGGCAGGGAAGCAGTGCCCTACTCAAGCTTTCACTGAAGTCCCTCAGCTCTCTGCTCAGCACGGCGGCCTTGAGCAGGGCAACCAGGGACTAGAAAAAGCAAAGGCTGCTCAGGCTCGGGGGCCCTGGGGTCAGAGCAGGGGTCAGGAGACCATTAATGCGAATCTGCGTGTGCCAGACTAGCTCAGGGACGTTCCCTATGGACCAGGGAAGGGACACGGCAACCGGCTCTCTCCTAAGCATCATGAAAGCGGGCCAGGCCGGGACTGAGCCCCGAGGGGAGGGAGACGCGGCCAGGGAGGCCAGCTCCTCTGCTGAGCTCTCCTCCTTCCCAGCCTGCAACTAAGCACACCTACTTGCAAGAGAACGATCATGCTGGCACTCCCCATGGAAAATTTCCTATCAGACGTAATTAGGTTTAATGGTAGGACCAACCTCAAATTGAAACTATATATTCCATTACAGGCATGGAAATTGCCAAAGCTTGCCCACTACCTTAAGAGCTCACAAGATAATAAATAGGCTACGTGAACAGGCGCATCTGCCCTGCCACCAAGGTTTCCAGGTAGAGCTGCAAACTGCCCAGATATCACGGTTAGCTTCTTGGGTTTGGGAGGACTGTCTGCAGGAGAGAGGAGGGAAGAGAGGGGCTGGGAATGGGGACACTGGGACGTCCGAGGCATCTCCCTGCACCTCTGGGAGGGCGGGTGGGGAGGGAAGGGGCTGGGCTGAAGAGGGAGGTGCGCTGGCTTGTTGACTCTGGGTACCTCTCAGGGAAGAAAGGGTGGAGCCACTATCCCAGGGGACTGGCAAGTGTCTGGCCTAATCTTTAAGGCTGTTTCCTCACCTCTCTCAAAGGCGTTTTTAATGTCATTCACTTCCACCTGGGATCCTGACACTCGGAAAATTCCTTCATGCTGTAGCCCTAGAAAGACAGGGAACAGTGATCAAGGAGACAAAAAAGCAAATTCACAACCACAGCACCAAGCTTAGCTGAGTGTCCATCTCCCCAAGCCAGTGTGTATTTAAGTATCCTGTGTCTTTTCTTCAGGCAGGAGGAGAAAGCCTATACAGGGATGTGGGAGAGGTCGCTGCAATGGATACGAGGCATTGGCCGAAAGAAAGTACCGAGTCAGAGACTTAAAAAAGAAGAGTCATCCATGCATTTCTGACTCTGACCAAGCCTATGAAGCAGGTTCCTTTCCCAGCCTCTGCCTCTCTGTCCCTCCTACAAAGTAGAGAGGTGATTTCTGTCACCTCCTTATCCCCCAGGATCAGAGATGTGATCCAGGAGCATGGCAGGCAAGCTATTAGACACGATCAAAGTTTCCCGAGGTGTGAGATCATAATTAGTACCTCAGCTATCCTAACACTGTTCAGCAGTTCTAGGGGACAGGGCTCTCTCACTACTTATGAAAAAGGGAGGACATATATTGGTACAGTCACAACGGAGAACAGTGTGGAGTTTCCTTAAAAAAACTAAAAATAGAACTATCATATGATCCAGCAATCCCACTTCTGGGCATATATCCCCCCAAAACCATAATTCAAAAAGATACATGCACCTTAATGCTGACTGCAGCACTATTTCTAATAGCCAAGACACTGAGGCAACTTAAATGTCCCTCAACAATGGAGTGGATAAAGAAGCTGTGGTAGGTATACACAATGGAATACTACTCAGCCATAAAAAGAATGAAGATGCTGCAGAGATGCTACTCTGCAGCAACACGGATAGACCCAGAGGTTATCATACCAAGTTAACTCAGACAGAAAAAGACAATTATCATGTTATCACTTACATGTGGAGTCTTAAAAAAAGGATACAAATGAACTTATACATAAAACAGAGACTCACAAGGGGAAGGTGGGGGGGGAGGAGGGATAAATTAGGAGGTTGGGATTAACATATATACACTGTTAGAGACAGTCAACAAGGACCTACTGTGCAGCATAGGGAACTTTACTCAATATTCTGTAATGACCTACATGGGAAAAGAATCTGAAAAAGAACAGATATATGTCTACATATAACAGAATCATGTTGCTGTACACTTGAAAGGAATGCACTGCTGTAAATCAGAGAAGTAAAAAAGACGAGCGATCAGTCCGCAGCGAGTATCACAGGCGCTGTGCCAGCTACTGGTCCTTCACTGCAGCCTGACTCTAAAGGCAGCATTCCTGAACACCACACTGGAATAGCGTGCACGAAAACTGTGTCTTTTTGAAGTTTGCTGCAGTAAAACTAATCATGGGAAATTAACGTGTGCGGTGATTGCTTATGTGCATATAGGCCCACAAAGCAGGGGTTACCAGGAAGCCCATTTTCTAGAAGAGAGGACTGATAAGAGATGACCTGCCTGAGGCTATAGAGATGCTAAGACCCAGAGTCAGGACACGAAACTAGGCCTTCTGGCTGCAATCATGTACTCATGCCTTAACACCATAGGGAAGCAGTGCCCTACTCAAGCTTTCACTGAAGTCCCTCAGCTCTCTGCTCAGCACGGCGGCCTTGAGCAGGGCAACCAGGGACTAGAAAAAGCAAAGGCTGCTCAGGCTCGGGGGCCCTGGGGTCAGAGCAGGGGTCAGGAGACCATTAATGCGAATCTGCGTGTGCCAGACTAGCTCAGGGACGTTCCCTATGGGCCAGGGAAGGGACACGGCAACCGGCTCTCTCCTAAGCATCATGAAAGCGGGCCAGGCCGGGACTGAGCCCCGAGGGGAGGGAGACGCGGCCAGGGAGGCCAGCTCCTCTGCTGAGCTCTCCTCCTTCCCAGCCTGCAACTAAGCACACCTACTTGCAAGAGAACGATCATGCTGGCACTCCCCATGGAAAATTTCCTATCAGACGTAATTAGGTTTAATGGTAGGACCAACCTCAAATTGAAACTATATATTCCATTACAGGCATGGAAATTGCCAAAGCTTGCCCACTACCTTAAGAGCCCACAAGATAATAAATAGGCTACGTGAACAGGCGCATCTGCCCTGCCACCAAGGTTTCCAGGTAGAGCTGCAAACTGCCCAGATATCACGGTTAGCTTCTTGGGTTTGGGAGGACTGTCTGCAGGAGAGAGGAGGGAAGAGAGGGGCTGGGAATGGGGACACTGGGACGTCCGAGGCATCTCCCTGCACCTCTGGGAGGGCGGGTGGGGAGGGAAGGGGCTGGGCTGAAGAGGGAGGTGCGCTGGCTTGTTGACTCTGGGTACCTCTCAGGGAAGAAAGGGTGGAGCCACTATCCCAGGGGACTGGCAAGTGTCTGGCCTAATCTTTAAGGCTGTTTCCTCACCTCTCTCAAAGGCGTTTTTAATGTCATTCACTTCCACCTGGGATCCTGACACTCGGAAAATTCCTTCATGCTGTAGCCCTAGAAAGACAGGGAACAGTGATCAAGGAGACAAAAAAGCAAATTCACAACCACAGCACCAAGCTTAGCTGAGTGTCCATCTCCCCAAGCCAGTGTGTATTTAAGTATCCTGTGTCTTTTCTTCAGGCCAGAGGAGAAAGCCTATACAGGGATGTGGGAGAGGTCGCTGCAATGGATACGAGGCATTGGCCGAAAGAAAGTACCGAGTCAGAGACTTAAAAAAGAAGAGTCATCCATGCATTTCTGACTCTGACCAAGCCTATGAAGCAGGTTCCTTTCCCAGCCTCTGCCTCTCTGTCCCTCCTACAAAGTAGAGAGGTGATTTCTGTCACCTCCTTATCCCCCGGGATCAGAGATGTGATCCAGGAGCATGGCAGGCAAGCTATTAGACACGATCAAAGTTTCCCGAGGTGTGAGATCATAATTAGTACCTCAGCTATCCTAACACTGTTCAGCAGTTCTAGGGGACAGGGCTCTCTCACTACTTATGAAAAAGGGAGGACATATATTGGTACAGTCACAACGGAGAACAGTGTGGAGTTTCCTTAAAAAAACTAAAAATAGAACTATCATATGATCCAGCAATCCCACTTCTGGGCATATATCCCCCCAAAACCATAATTCAAAAAGATACATGCACCTTAATGCTGACTGCAGCACTATTTCTAATAGCCAAGACACTGAGGCAACTTAAATGTCCCTCAACAATGGAGTGGATAAAGAAGCTGTGGTAGGTATACACAATGGAATACTACTCAGCCATAAAAAGAATGAAGATGCTGCAGAGATGCTACTCTGCAGCAACACGGATAGACCCAGAGGTTATCATACCAAGTTAACTCAGACAGAAAAAGACAATTATCATGTTATCACTTACATGTGGAGTCTTAAAAAAAGGATACAAATGAACTTATACATAAAACAGAGACTCACAAGGGGAAGGTGGGGGGGGAGGAGGGATAAATTAGGAGGTTGGGATTAACATATATACACTGTTAGAGACAGTCAACAAGGACCTACTGTGCAGCATAGGGAACTTTACTCAATATTCTGTAATGACCTACATGGGAAAAGAATCTGAAAAAGAACAGATATATGTCTACATATAACAGAATCATGTTGCTGTACACTTGAAAGGAATGCACTGCTGTAAATCAGAGAAGTAAAAAAGACGAGCGATCAGTCCGCAGCGAGTATCACAGGCGCTGTGCCAGCTACTGGTCCTTCACTGCAGCCTGACTCTAAAGGCAGCATTCCTGAACACCACACTGGAATAGCGTGCACGAAAACTGTGTCTTTTTGAAGTTTGCTGCAGTAAAACTAATCATGGGAAATTAACGTGTGCGGTGATTGCTTATGTGCATATAGGCCCACAAAGCAGGGGTTACCAGGAAGCCCATTTTCTAGAAGAGAGGACTGATAAGAGATGACCTGCCTGAGGCTATAGAGATGCTAAGACCCAGAGTCAGGACACGAAACTAGGCCTTCTGGCTGCAATCATGTACTCATGCCTTAACACCAGGCTTGCGGGGCCTACTGCAGTGAAAGTGCAGGGCAGGGGGGCATCTCATTGTCTGACCATGGACATGGCTCATCGAGAGCCCCACACATGCAACTCAGAACTAGAGGGGTGGGTCCAGGAAGCACGAGCCCTGGGGCTGCACTGAAGCAGCGGCTTTCCTCGTATCTGCTCTGTCTAGTTTTTCTCGCAAGCCCTGTGGCTCAATCTTGGGCATTTTATTACAGTCCTGCTCTTACTGAAACTTTTGAATCTCAAACACATTTCTTTTTTGGAAAACAAAAGAGAATACTGTTACCTTTTGCCTACTATTTTGGGACTCTCCTCTTGATGAGGGAGGGTGAATGAATTCTATCTACTTTGAAGTAAACCACACTGGCCAGGATTGAATTCTGAATCCAACAGAAGCAACAGTAAGAAGTAAGCACAGGGAATTTAATTATCTCACGTGTAACAGGACTGAAGTTGTCTGTTACTGTAGGGGACTTCCCAGACTATCTCTCACAGAATCAGAATGGCAGGCAGTGTCAGGACCCCAAAGTAACAGTACCGTATTACAGTAGTTACCAATGGGGAGGAACAGCCAGACATGCTGTATAGACATAGAACATGAACAGTAAGTTTCTGACAGAAACAGTCACATACTCAGTGACTTGTCAAAACCACGGTAAAATATAAGGAACTGCCATCTCAGGGACCAGGCTGTTCAGTGTCATTGGCGGAGCCAACAGCTTGCTGACAGAGGCTCACCATGGCACGTTTTGATAGATTAGACATCAAGGACAAGCCAATTTGGTGCACAAGTCCAGGACCAGAAGAAATCGTGGGAAAGCTTATTGAAAACCAGGCAGCAGGCCTAAGACACAATGAGGTCCCTTTCAGTCTGGTTTCCACATCCCCTTGAGAACCCCGGCTTTAGAAGGGCCAGTGTGTGTTCCTGCTCAACAGACAGAATGTTTAGATGATGATTCTGAAAGTAGGACCATTAATAAATGGCGGGTTTCCAGAAAGAGAAGAGGAAAAGCAGTTGGCTTTTTATGATAATGCAGGTAAGACCTCACATCCCTCAGCTGACACCTGCATGACCAGTTTCGTTTTGCTTTAGTGCTGACTAACATAAAAGCATAAAGCCAATCAGACTTGGGTAAGTTATTTGCAAACAGCACAAAACTTTCCATTTTGAGCTGGATCCAGCTGTTGCCAAGAGTCACTCTCCTAGAGAAGTCTCAAAATGATTGCTACAATACCAGCTTCTGCTCACGTGACTCTGCTCCCTTCCTCATGAAAATGGTGGGGTTTTCCCATCCTGAGTGAGTCTCAATTGTCCCTCACATCCCTTCCCTTCTTTTAAGTCTTCCTGGATCACCCCGACCCACCACTTACAGGCGAGCCTCGGTTTCCCCATCTATATAATGGGGACTAGAACAAATGTGGGCTTCCTAGGTGGCACTAGTGGTAAAGACCCACCTGGCAATGCAGGAGACATAAGAGACGTAGGTTCGATACCTGGGCTGGGAAGATCCCCTGGAGGAGGGCATGGCAACCTGTTCCCGTATTCTTGCCTGGAGAATCCCATGGACAGAGGAACCTGGTGGGCTATGGTCCACAGGGCGTAAAGAGTTGGCATGACTGAAGCAACTTAGCATGCATGCACGCAGAATGTAGTTGATGTTGTTTAATCACTAAGTCGTTCTGATCCTTTTCCCTCCCCATGGACCATGGCCTGCCAGGCTCCTCTGCCTATGGGATTCTCCAGGCGAGAATACGGGAGCGGGATGCCATGCCCTCCTCCAGGGGATCTTCCTGACCCAGGCACTGAACCCACGTCTCCTGCATTGGCAGGCAGATTCTTTATCACTGAGCCCCCAGGGAAGCTCACTAGCACCTCTCAGGGAACATGAAGATAGTAAGGATGTACAGATTTTGGCAACTGGTAGACCACAGATGTTTTGGGGGCTAACAAAAGTTATGGACCTTATCCTCATTAAATGTACATGTACAAATATTACCCATCATGTTTAGGGAGTTCAGTAATACCATAAGTCCCTACTCCGGGAGATGGTTATGAACAGGGAGGCCTGGCAAGCTGCAATTCATGGGGTCGCAAAGAGTTGGACATGACTGAGTGACTGAACTGAACTGAATTCAATTTTCTGAACAACAGTTATTTTTAGGCCATATCGCAAGGCTTTTGGGATTTTAGTTTCTCAACCAGGGATTGAATCTGTGCCCCCTAAAGTGAAAGCGTGGAGTCTCAATCACTGGACCACCAGGGAACTTGTTCCATCTTATAAAATGGTTTCAGAATGCCAGTTCTAAAAAAAAATAGTGACAAAAAAATTACCAACTACTGTACATTATTTGTTTACAGTTATTATCAAAATACTGCTTTTCAAAGATAATTATTTTCTTCCTCATCTCCTCAGTGTTATTCATCTGCAACACAGTTAGGTTTATTTGTTACCATTTGTATTCCATTTGAGGTTTTACCCACATCCTTGCTTTATATATTTGTTTATCTTTTGAGTAAGGAAAACACCTATGTAGTTCTGAAAGTCAAAACTACACAAAAAGAAACGGAGAAATGTCACTTCAACCCCATGTCCCATTCTCACCCTTTTCCTCCCATCTGTGAGGATAATCAGCTGAATATTAGTTTTTGGATTCATCCTTCCTGTATTTCTTCTTGCAGAAGTGAGAAGACACATTATATTCTTACACGCTCTTCTTTCTCACATGAAAGGCAACATGCTAGAGAGTCTCCTCTGCACTTTGCTTTTTTCCATTTGACAATATATCCTGGCAAGCTCTCCAGGTCATTTCATGGAACTCTTCCTCATTATTATTATTATTTGTAGCTGCATAGTTTCCCACTGTGTGGATACACCATCAGTTCAGTTTAGTTCAGTTGCTCAGTCGTGTCCGACTCTTTGTGACCCCATGCACTGTAGCACGCCAGGCATCCCTGTCCAACCCCAGTTCACGAAGCCTACTCAAACTCACGTCCATAGAGTCAGTGATGCCATCTAACCATCTCATCCTCTGTTGCCCCCTTCTCCTCCCATCATCCATCTTTCCCAGCATCAGGGTCTTTTCCAAAGAGTTGGTTCTTCACATCAGGTGGCCAAAGTATTGGAGTTTCAGCTTCAATATCAGTCCTTCCAATGAATATTCAGGACTGATTTCCTTTAGGATGAACTGGTTGGATCTCCTTGCAGTCCAAGGGACTCTCAAGAATCTTCTCCAACACCACCAAAAGCATTAATTCTTTAGCACTCAGCTTTCTTTGTAGTCCAACTCTCACATCCATATATGACTACTGGAAAAACCATAGCTTTGACTAGACGGACCTTTGGGTAAAGGAATGCTACTGCTTTTTAATATGCTGTCTAGGTTGGTCATAGCTTTTCTTCCAAGGAGCACATATCTTTTAATTTCATGGTTGCAGTCACCAATCTGCAGTGATTTTGGAGCCCCCCAAAATAAAGTCTCTCATTGTTTCCATTGTTTCCCTATCTATTTGCCATGAAGTGATGAGACCAGATGGCATGATCTTGGTTTTTTCAATGTTGAGCTTTAAGCCAACTTTTTCACCCTCCTCTTTTACTTTCATCAAGAGGCTCTTTAGTTCTTCACTTTCTGCCATGAGTGCAGTGTCATCTGCCTATCTGAGGTTGCTGATATTTCTCCCAGCAATCTTGATTCCAGCTGTGATTCACCCAGCCCAGCATTTCTTACGATGTACTTTGCATATATCTTAAATAAGCAGGGTGACAATATACAGCCTTGACATACTCCTTTTACAATTTGGAACTAGTCTGTTGTTCCATGTCCAGTTCTAATTGTTGTTTCTTGACCTACATATAGGTTTCTCAGGAGGCAGATCAGGTGGTCTGGTTCCTCTTCCTTTTCTAAATCCAGCTTGAACATCCAGAAGTTCATGGTTCACATACTGTTGAAGCCTGGCTTGGAGAATTTTGAGCATTACTTTACTAGCATCTGAGATGACTGTAATTGTGCAGTAGTTTGAGCATTCTTTGGCATTGCCTTTCTTTGGGATTGGAATGAAAACTGACCTTTTCCAGTCCTGTGGACACTGCTGAATTTTCCAGATTTGCAGCATATTCACTGCAGCACTTTCACAGCATCATCTTTTAGGATTTGAAATAGCTCAACTGGAATTCCATCACCTCCACTAGCTTTGTTTGCAGTGATGCTTCCTAAGGCCCACTTGACTTCACATTCCAGGATGTCTGGCTCTAGGTGAATGATCACACCATCGTGGTTATCTGGGTCATGAAGATCTTTTTTGTACAGTTCTTCTGTGTATTCTCTTCTTAATATCATCTGCTTCTGTTAGGTCCATACCATTTCTGTCCTTTATTGTGTTCATCTTTGCATGAAAAGTTCTCTTGGTATCTCTAATTTTCTTGACGTGATCTCTAGTCTTTCTCATTCTATTGTTTTCCTCTATTTCTCTGCCTTGATCACTGAGGAAGGCTTTCTTATCTTTCCTTGCTATTCTTTGGAACTCTGCATTCAAACGGGTTTACCTTTCCTTTTCTCCTTTGCTTTTAGCTTTTCTTCTTTTCTCAGCTAATTTGTAAAGCCTCATCCGACAACCATTTTGCCTTTTTGCATTTTGTCAGACAACCATTTTGCATTTCTTTTTCTAGGGGATGGTCTTGATTCCTGCCTCCTATACAGTGTCACGAACCTCCGTCCATAGTTCTTCAGGCGCTATCAGATCTACCATAGTTTATTATTTATTCATCCAGTATGGTATTTAGGTTGTTTCTAATATTTTGCAATTATAAACGATACTACAATAAATAACCTTGTGCACATGTATTTCCGTATTTTGGAGGTGTATCTTCATGGTAAATTCCTAGAAGGACTGTTGGCTCAGAAAACCGTTGCACATGTCATTTTGTTCAATGTGCTGAGTCCCCCTTCAGAAGGGTTGTACCGGTTCTCATTCCCATCGGCAGCATGGGAGCAGGCCTGGTTCTCCAGAGCCTCACCACAGAATGTGCTAAGTTTTGGCCTCCACATGGACTGTGCCTGTATGGGGGCAGGGACATTCAAGCCACGACACCCAGAACCCATCACTTGCCAACAACTCCACAGCTGACGCCCAGGGCGGGTGACCGCCACGTCTTCCCTACTGCAGCAGCCTCCTGTTTCTTCCTATAGTCTTAGCTCTACACAGCAGCCTGTGATCCTTCAGAAAGATCATTCCCTGTTCCTAATTCTCCAACAGCTTCCCAGCTCACTTAGAACAAAACCCAGATAGCTACCTTAGCCGCTAAAACCTAAGAGTCTGGGCTCTGGCCTCATCTCCTGCCACTCTCCTCTCCACTCACTGCCCCAGCCTCACTGGCATCCTGCGTGCTTGCTTGTATGTGCCAAGGACCTCTGCTTTTGGTGTTCCTGCTCCCCAGATACCCGTGCAGCCCCTCCCTGACTTCCTTCAGGACTGCTCACATGCCACTCTAGGTGACCTATGGGTTTCCCTGAACAACCTGCCTAGAACAGTATCCCCGCTCCATTCGCCACCTCCTCCCCTTGTTTTACTTTTCTTCATGACCTGACATATATAAGGCTCATGAGGACAGGATCTTTTTTTGGTAAACAGTGAGCAGTCAATAAGTATCCAGATGGTCCTTGACATACAGTGGTTTGACTCGCGACTTTCTGATGGTATAGAAGTGATACACACTCAGTAGAAAACTGACTGGTCTTTTCTCGGCTGCTCGTCTGTGGTGCAGGACTCTGTCGTGACGCTAGGCAGCAGTCACGCCCTCAGCTTCCACCCACGTGAACACAAGCATGAACAACCAGTACACTTACAGTCTCCCTGTACCCAGACAGCCATTCTGTTTCTCATTCAGTATAGTATTCAGTAAATTACGTGAGACACTCAACACCTAATTATAAAACTGGCTTGATAAATAGTTGCTGATTGTTCAATAGCTCTATATAATGGTGATGCTGCTGCTGCTGCTGCTAAGCTGCTTCAGTTGTGTCCGACTCTGTGCGACCCCATAGATGGCAGCCCACCAGGCTCCCCCGTCCCTGGGATTCTCCAGGCAAGAACACTGGAATGGGTTGCCATTTCCTTCTCCAATGCATGAAAGTGAAAAGTGAAGTCGCTTAGTCGTGTCCGACTCTTTGCGACCCTATGGACTGCAGCCCACCAGGCTCCTCCGTCCATGGGATTTTTCAGGCAAGAGTACTTCTAGTGAATGGAGATATGATGAAAAAACTGTAGCTGATTAGAAAAGGATAAGTCATAAGCATGCTAAAAATAATTACTACTCTAAAAACAAACTCAAGCAAGGTCCCAGTTCATTGGGAAAGAAGAAGGGAAGGAAGGGAGAGAGAATAGTTGCTTCTGAATTAAGAGAAGTGATCATCTACATACCTCCTTAGCTCCAAGAAGGTCATTCTGTTACTGTTCCTATAACTAGTCAGCAGAGCATCTGAAAACAACTTCTGATGCCCAGTTCCTAGAAATCTTCATGGAGCTTGCTCAGATCTCTGTGCTTTCTAAACACTCTTACACTTGGAAGACTGGTTCTCTGGTAATTCATCTCTTTCCCTAAATCCTGTCCAACCAGCCTAGGAGCTGGTGAGGAATGGAGTTTATGAGATTCAGCTTCCTCCAAGCAGAAGACAGTGTGATCTGGCTCAGGCTGAGAAGGAGCCAGCCCCTGCAGACTCTAAATGTTGGCTACAACTTTAGGGGCAGCGACTCACTGAGCTCTAGAGATGTCATAATCAGTAAGGTCAAACCAGAACAAAAACTGAATATTACCATGAGTCAGTGCAATAGTATAAAAGGAGCTTGTTTCAAAGCAGTCTGCTGCAGAAAGCCAATGTGACATATGGTCCAGGCAGCGCGGGGGAGATGAGAACACAGGCGAAGATGGTGAGTGACGGTGAAATGCACATGACCACTTTAGGCCAGCTAGACCTACCCACATGACAGCTATAACTTAAAACTCACTCTCAAGCTGGCAAAGGGAGTGTGTTAGTAGCTAAGGCACCTGGGAGTTAAAAACATGATACATTTCACTCAGTGTTTAGGTGTGGCCATTCTGAGGTAGCAAACATTATGTGAACAAATAAGATTTTATTCTTTTTCTGAGAATGTCAGGATGGGAAGTCAATCTCTGTTCTCACCTGCAAAGAATTCCTGGAAGTTTTTTCCCAACTTCGCACAAATATGACAAGGCTGTAATCCTGCTTACCATGTCTGCTGATAAACCGGATACAGCTTTCTACCACCAGAGGAATTGCCTGGCTAGAATCCTGAAAAACCAGAGAAACACAGCATTAGAATCTTCAGAGATAGTCCAGGGTCAGAGAAAAAGGACCTAAACTGTGTGGAGCTTGTCTCAGCTGGATAAGAGGGTGGACCACAGGAAGCATCCAGCCTGTGCTCTGAGCCCCAAAGTACATGCACAACCACCTGTTTGGAATGCCTCACACAGAAGTCTTACAGTCAGCCCATGCCATATGGAACTAGTCATGTTTTATTCCAAACCAGCTCCCCACCCCTGGGCATACGATCAATCAATAGATACATATATTTTGCCTCCTAAAGGTCCGTAATCTATTTATTCCCGTCCATCTCTACTGCCACCAACCCAGCCCAATCCATCAGTGTCTCCATTCCTACCTCCGTCGTCCTACAAGTCAGGTTTTCTTCCCTTATACATGGCTAGTGATCTTTAAGTGTTGTGTGCTTAGCTGCTCAGTTGTGTTGGACTCTTTGCGACCCTGTGGACTGGAGCCCACCAGGCTTCTCTGTCTGTGGGATTTCCCAGGCAAGAATCCTGGACTGGGTTGCCGTGCCCTCCTCCAGTGGATCTTCCCGACCCAGGGATCGAACCTGGGTCTCCCGTATTGCAGGTGCTTTAAAAGTGCACATTTCATCAGTTACTCTCCAGGCTAAACTCTTTCAAAGACCTCTCATTATTTTCCATATGCAGCCTTGTGTGTCCAGGGTGGCATCTTATCCAGGTTTGCCTCCTTCTGCTCCTCCCCCAGCTCTGTTTCGGCCACACTGGCCCCTCTTCTACTCCTCAGTAAGTCCTCCTTTGCTCATAGATTTGAGGGAGTCATTCCTGCTGCTGGAAGCTCTCCTCACCCTGGACCCCCACCCACAGGGTCTCAGGGAAAGTATTACCTCCTTAGTGGTGTTTTCTAGACTCCCCAGACGAGATCAAAGCCCCTGTCTATGGGGTCTCATACTCTGATTATGACTTAATTGTGTGAGTATAACTATTTGTTTGCATTTTGTCACCATTACAGTTAGAGTTCCACAGGGCAGCCCCTATGTCAGTTGTTGGTGTCCAGTGCTGGCTAGGATGCTTTCACATAGCAGGCGTTCACTTAATATCAGTGGAAGGCAGCAGAATGAATCCACAGGAGCATCAGAGTAGGGATTTGTTTGGTATAAAAGGCAAGAAAGGAAAAAACCAACTCTTGGACATAGTAGAGACTAACTGGTACTAAACTAAGGCCTCCGATATCCATCTTTGCTCTGCCATTATGCTGGACAACTCTGCCATATATGTAATTTCTTTGGGCCTTAACTTGATATCTACCAAATGGGGAGAGGTTGGTGGTGAGTAGAGTAATATTTCCTATAGGCACATAAACATAGAGCTTTGCATTTACAAAAGAATTTATAGAGGTGTTGGGTCACGTATTAAGTGATTTAGATGGGCTGTTCCTGATAACAACCCTATTGGGTATGTATTAATATCATCCTCAACCCTACTGGGTATGTATTAATATTATCCTCACTTTACAAATGAGGAAATGAAGGCTTAGCAAGGTGAAATAGCTGCTTATGGACATAGCTGGTATGTAGAGGTGCCAGGATTCGAATCCAGGCAGTCTCCCCCTGAGACCAAACATCTCACTGCCACCCATACTGCATCCCAGGAGCCTGGCAAACATAGCTGGGTGTGAATACTGACTATTATTGAAAATCTGTAGGGTTTTCTAATGCAGCTAAATGTGTTAATAACTCAGTTCTAAGAGAGAAAGGGATCAGGCAGAATGACTTTAAACCTAGCTAGAAACGGTTTGGGGCCTCCCTGGTGGCTCAGTGGTAAAGCATTCCCTTGTAGGAGACCTGGGTTTGATCCCTGGGTCGAGAAGATCCACTGGAGGAGGACACAGCAACCCACCCCAGGATTCTTGCCTGGGAAATCCCATGGACAGAGGAGCCTGGCGGGCTACAGTCCATGAGGTTGAAAAGAATCAGACATGAATGAACGACTATATAACACAACGGAGAGGGCTTTAGATGTTCAGGACAGAGACAAAGCTCTCCATTGGGGTGGGTCCTGTGACTTCTGTCCATTTAACAGGTTTGTTTGTACTCCTCTCCTGGCTCTGAATTTTCTACTGTAGCCAGGAGTCTGGCTGCAATCGGGGAAGCAACTGGCTCTCATGAAGAAGCCAGGCTGACAGAAGAGCCTGCTCCCAAGTGTGCTGGGAACCCATGATGCTGTCACAGGGAGTGGAGGAAGACAGGTGCAGCTGGAGTCAGGAAGGTCTCAGCGACCCACCCAAATGCTCATCTCACGATCCCAGACCCGTCTGCTTCCTCCACCCTTCCAGCTTCAGTAGCCAGGCTCTGCCTTCTTGTTGCCATCACTAATTATACCAGTCAGCCTAGGGTGATCTCAGGGGAAGAATGTTCATCAGTTTTTCCAAACACTAACAAAGAAAATGGGTTCCACCATAAAAAACTCCCAAACCCCAGTTTTTGGAGGTCTTTTCTAAGTTTACAAACATTATTATACTTGTCATTTACAAGCAGTAGCAGTAGTGATGAGGACAACAATGTGAGTGTATGTAAAGTTTTTCTGGCCTTAAATTTAAACATAATAAAGATCCAGAGGGAGGGAGGTCAGGCAGCACAGGTTCTGGGCTTCAACAAGTTGTATGAGTACACAATCCTGCCTGGGCTTGTGGGAGAAGGGACATCAATGGTAGTTAAAGGGAAGCATGCAGGGTTGCAGAAAGCAGAGCGCCAAAGATACTAAGCTGCATGTCCGTGGTTACATCAGAAGCAGTTCAGAGGACAACCTCTTGCAGACAAGAGTGCACCAGAGGGGGCTGGTCCTACTGCAGGGGCATATTTTTCCCAGTCCCCACTGCTCCAGTGGAGCCTAAGTCAAGAGTCCACCAAAAACAAATACTGGACAAAGCACGAAGGCTTCAGACTCTCTTCTTGTAATATTTCTGAAGCCTGAGTGAATTCATTTCCCCAGGACATGCCCGGTGAGGACTCTCACTTGGCCATCGATCATGCTGCACACAGCTGACTGGGCAGGGTCTGTGTGTGTTCCTATTCAGTGCCTGTCTCTCCCTTTCTTTCTCTCCCCTTCCCTCCTCCAGTGCTAGAATCCATGTCAGTTTAATTCTTCTGATTATAGTCTTTTTGGTCATATAAGCCCAGGATTGGAAGGGGTCTTGAAGGATAATTCGGTCAAATCTCCATTCAATCAGAAGAAAGGAACTTTAAACAAAAAGTGGAGGGAAAAATGTAGCAAACACAATTTGAGAAAGATGGTAAAGCAGGGGCCCAGTGATTCGCAGGGGAAAATAATCAAGAAGGTGGCTGGAAAATGTCTAAATGTGCCACCGTTTGGCATAACTCCTCACACGTGGACTTCTCCAGGTACTGACCTTTGACACACTTGTTAGATGTCCACTTTCACCACAGGAGAAAACACTTGATTGGATGTCAGTAATAAGGAAAAAAGAGGCATCGGTGTTCACATGTGGGGCTTCAGGGATTGTGGGGAATGGAGGGTCCCCCGTAAGAGAAGGATAGAAATAAGGAGAAGTGCTAAGGAACAGAAGATGTGGCTGGAAGCTGAGAAGACAGACCCTGAGGGTAGGGGAGCCAATTCAATTCCCGAGCACCAGTGTCCTGCCTATTAGTTAGGAGCTGGGTACAGAGACTGAACAGCAGCAGTACCAGACAAGCGGATGCTTTGGGAAGGAGAGAGGCAGATTCATCTAAGGCAACACAAACGACAAGGCAAAGAGCATGGAGAAAGTCAAAGGAGGGCCAAATCACAGGGAAACGCCTACAATCTGGGAAACAGAGAGATGGGCCAGGAAAGAAGATAAGGCAGTAACAGGAAAGAGAAAATTCTGTGCCTGTTGGGAGGAGGGAAAGCTTAGAAAAAAGCAGTTGAGGATTTTTTTTTTTAAAGAAAAGTCAGATGGTCTGATCATAGGTTTTGGTGGAGTCAAAAATGACTGGAACCCATTGGGGACCCTCAAAAACAAAAGCTACTGGGTTCTTCTTGTTTGGCCGATTTGCCATCAACAACCAAACAAATTATATTTCCTTGTTACTTATATAGGATCATGCCTCTTCCAAGTTATACTATTTACCTTCCTGAGTATTTTAGAAAAACACTGACCCACCATTAGATTTGACCTGCTGGGAAAAAAAGTGAATGAAAACAAGGTCTTTACTTGATTGGGGTTTTTGGTGCACCTTGGAACCCGAGTTCCAGCATGAGTTCTCACACGAGTCTAGCACCAGGTAAACGTGCTGGGCACAGCAGGTGGAAAACCAGATGGGTGCCACGCCTCCCTGATTACAGTCCAACCAGGGACACACACCACCAAACTGTGGCTGCTGGCACTCCTCTCGCGCATGCTCCATCTCCTCATAGGAGCCTCAGTTTCAGTCCAGGAAATGAAAGGAACAAACTTCAAGTTCAATCCTGTTCTCATTTTTGAAGAAGGGGGTGGCGGCGGGGGATGAGCGGGGCTTGCTCCCTCTTTAAGATATTCAACTACTAATTTTAAATGTAATAAATGGTCTCTAGGAGGCACTTCATTCCTCTCTAGTTTTAAATGAAATTATGAAAGATGGGCGGGGGCGGGGAGAAAGACATAGAGGAACAAGAGGAAAGAGAATTGCAATGACATTTTTATAATTTAAAAAATGTGTAATTGCACTGATGGTACTCTCATTAAAAGGAGATTCAAAATAGAGAAGGGAAAAAAACCGTGACCACAAAGCAAAGGCAAGTGGGCCCGTGTTATCAACTTTCCCAGCTGGACAGCCCAGCCAGCTGAAGCAGTGAGATGGGCCGAAGATCCTGCGGGGGCTGCCACGGCCACAGAGACCACGTGCCCTCTACATTCTATTATCTCCCTGTGGCTACAGCCACTGCGAATTACCCAAAAGCCTCGATCAGCTTTCCCTTGAGTAGACACAAAGACATTTCTGAGCTCCTCCACCCTCTCCCTCTTTCGTGGTCTCCTAGAGAAGGGGCGCCACTCCAAAGACAGTTCTGGCCCAATCTGCCATAGTCAAACCAGATCTTTAGTATGTAAGGGAGAGTAAATGGCCAGAGAGGAGAGAACCGGGTCAGAAAGACACCCATCCCTGTCCTACTAAGTCAGTGAAGTTGCCACAACATTAAACAGACTATGACTGAGGGGCTTCCCAGGTGGCGCTAGTGGTAAAGAACAGGCCTACCAATGTAGGAGACATAAGCGACGTGGGTTCGATCCCTGGGTCAGGAAGATCCCCCAAAGAAGGAAATAGCAACCCACTCCAATACTCATGCCTGGAGAATTCAATGGAGAGAGGAGCCTGGTGGGCTACAGTCCATACGGTCGCAAAGAGTCGGACACGACAAAAGCAACTTAGTGTGCATGCATTACGACTAAACTGTACGGTCTAAACGCTAGCACGAAGTCAGGAAAGTGTCTTCCCCATCCACCATGGAGCTCCATAAATATCTGGGATGTCACCATTTTTACCAGACACACCTGGCGCTTACAGGGTCCTTACCTGTTTCCTCACAGTTGAGCTACGCCTGTGGTCAATGGGGAGGAAAAAGAGAAAATGGGATTAAAAACAATCTGTGAGGTGGCTAATGAAATAAGTCACATTAATCAGCTCAGGTCAAGAAGTGGTTAAGAGACTTGATAAGTTATCTTTCAAATAAAGCCCAATCAAGCGCTTTTCCAGAAGCTTAGAGGTCTCTACTTTTAATGTCTGCCACCATTCAAAAGAAGACTTGGAGGGAACTGGCTCAATTTGCAGTAAAATACGTGTGGGTTAGACAACAGGAAGACCTCTATGTGCAAGGAGATACTAATAAACGCCAAAAGAAGCTATGGTTTTTTTTCTTTTGGAAATCCTTAGGGAAAAGTTAGGGAGTGATATTCCTGGAATTTAGAGGGTAGATGGTCCAGACTGGAAGGAACTTGGTGATTCCACAGGTCAATGCTTTTCAGGCTGTGTTTAGCCTTGGAAGCCTTTTCTCCAAGGGAATCTGATTCAGACAGCAACCTCCCACGCAAGGAGAGCAGCTCTATCTCTCTGAGCAAAGGCAGGAGGTAGGGACCAGAGCAGGGCTGCTGGGCACTGTCTGACCCTTCCACTAGGCTGCTCTTAAGGAACTCTCTGGAATCCAAGGGCTTCCTGGATCTAGGTGAATGCTCTCTCTTGTCTTATAGATGAGGAACTGGAGTTCAGAGAGGGGAAGAGAACAGCCCAAGGTCACACAGTAAATAACCCAGCATAAGGAAATTCAGCTCAGCTCTTTTTACTCCTGTAGAGCCTTCTGGAGATATGGAATTTCAGGTGAACTCAGACTAAGACTCTATCACCAAGAAGATAGAATCTCATTATCCTGATTCCCTCCAGTCAACAAGACTAGTATATTAATCGGATCTTTATCGTAATCCACAATGACAAAACAATGAAAGGCAAATGAAGGCATTTTTGAATAATGAGCCTATAATTGTAAACAACCTCATGATTATTTTATGTGCTGGCAGATATAAGTGGTTCATATATAATGGGCTAACCCAGGGTCTCTAAGGAGTCCAGCTTGTGAAAGCTCTTTCTCCCGTTAAATCGGCATATTTGTAGGCATCTGAGAACCACTGGCTGAATGAAAGCCTTGCTATCCGCCAACTCACGCGCTTTCTCAGCAGCTCCATGACTGAGAGGGAAAATATCTGGCTGGGGTGGGGGAGGGCGGGGAAGGTGGGGGAGACTGGGAGGGCTGCATACTTGTGCATCAGGCGAGGATCTGTACCAGTGCTGTTGGCGAGCAATGCAAGGTAGTATTTCATTATCCAGCGGCACTCACTATTAGAGGCTATCATCTTTTCCATGCATAAAAAATTCTCAGGTCAAAGGCTATCTTCTGATCTTCCTTCCCTGGGTCAGAGACTTCCCAAAACCCACATGGTGAAGTCTAGACACTCAGGTAAGGTTTCCAGGGTCCTCCAGCATTGACCATTTCAGCAAATGGTAATTCCCTTCACTCAGTTCTGCTCAGCAAACCTCATTTCCATTTGGGGCCAGACGGGGTCAGCAAGGCAAAGGGATGGAAGCCACCCCAGCCCTAGACCACTCCTTTGCAGAGCCATCCAACGCTGCTAGCTCAGCCCCTCGGCTCTTTACCCGCCCAGAAAGAGTTTCTCTCCATCCCCACCAGGGCTGTCCCAGGCCATACCTACCTGGCTAGACTGCAGTCTGTCCGCTGACCTGTTGGAAAAACAGGTGGACACAAGGGAAAAATAGTAAGGCGGGTCATACCTTAGAGAACACATTAGTAGAAACCTTCCCAGAGATGAAACTTAGCTTTTCTTCTCTGTGTACTGGTGTGTGTATAGTGGGGAGGGAGGGACAAGCTTGCTTGCCCTTCAGTATATGAACACACACACACACACACACACACACACACACACACACACGTGTGGTGGAGGGTAGAAGGGGAAGAAGGAAGGAATAGTTATTTGGGGAGAATATGCTCCATATGTGGAAGCTCTCATTTTAGATTCATACTAAACCCTCAGTGCCAGCGGGTTGGGCTGCATGAGATTTAAAATGCTGATACTGCTATTAGACTGGGGCTCTCAACCCAACAGTGGGCCCTAGTACTAAATTGAAAGGATCACAGCCAGCCTTAAAACATGAGATTGAAGATCTCAACATTCATCTGAAGTATTCTCATGCTTTTAAAAACTTGGGCCATTATGTAATCTGTGTTGCTTGTTTTGGGTCTACAGTTAACCGAGCTTGGTCTGTATGAGACTGTATTAGATACACCACGGGAAGTGTAAGCAAGAACTGAGCTGGAGGACAGATCAGCTCCCATGTTCCTGGAAAGGCAACTGCAAGGGCGGGGGGAGGGCAGGGCTCTATCTTGCCTTTAAAGGTTGCTAATTGTTGATTACAGTTCAGCTCATCTAGAACAACACCCTCCCCCATCCCAACAGTCTCCCTTACTAAAGGCTCAGCTTTCATCTGCAAAAATATTATTCCGAGCCATTATTTCCAACATCTGTCCCATTTCCATTCTGGAATATTCATACACATCAATTATCCCTCTGTGGCAAGAACAAGGGGCTCTCGCGTTTTGATGACAAATGCATACAGAAGGCAGGGACATGATGACTTGTACACAGGAAGAGCTATTTTTTTCCTTATTGCTAGAAGCGTCATCTCTAGATGAAGGCACCGTGCAGCACTAACGAAGGGTCGCCAGCCTTCGACCCCTATGGTGGCACATTGGGTACATGCATGTGTGTTGCAAACCCATCCTCTCTCTCTCTCTCACATACACACACACACACACGCACGCACACGCACAAAGTCTTTCTCACACTCAGGCTTGTTCCCCATCTCACATATGGGTCATGTTTAGACTATCTTGGCAAAAAGAAATCACAGTTATACTTTGTTTCAAATAGTTCTGGGCATTCTTTCCTCTGATTCTCTGCGGAGCAACCTAAAGCAAGAGTAAAGACTTTGTATAAGCAAAGTTTAGACCTGTTCAGCCTGAGTCCCTTGGGTGTGTATGTAGGGTGGGAGGTGGGGGGTTGGGGGAGAAGAAAACAGAAGTTACTTAACAGGCTTTCATCACATAAAAGAAAATGCATTAAAAATCACAAGATCAAAGGCACTAGATATAAAAGAATTAATCACCAGGGGAAATCGTTCAGGGCAGGAGAACAGGGTAAGAAGGGTGGGTTAGGAGGCTCTGGAATGGAAAAGTGGGGCTCTGATTCCTGGGGCCTTTGAGCCAACGAGCACGGTATACTTGCCTAGATTCTGCACTCGGTCTGAGGAGAGCTCAAGAATTTATTTGAGAACATCTGACCTCTGTGAGAACGCAGCTTTTGCCTTTCACTGCTGGTACTACCTGTGCTGGACCCCATCTTTAAGCAAGGTGATCAGTGGGGCAAGGAGGAGGCGGCAGGGCATTCACAGGCATCCCTGACCTGGGAATCCCATTAATCAGAGGATGCTGAGAGCTGGGCAGGGTGCCAAACACCCCAGGGAAGCTTCTCTTTCAACTTCTGCCTTCTGTTTGACAGCTGAGGAGAAAGCCCAGAGTGCCAGTCCAGCCCTCTACCTTGCTACTTTCAGCGTCTGATTAAAATCATCTTATGAGACCAGACAGTCTGCTCAGCACCAGAGCCTCCGCCTGGCCAAAGCAAGGAGAGGGCTGCCTCTGAGCCCCAGGACCCTTCAAAGCAAGAGAGAAGCACTGCCCACCCTGACGCCTCTGACAGCTGCAGTCTGCCCAGCACCCCACCCTTGGGACGCCTCTCCTCTGCTCAGGGCAGCTGTGTAGCTCACTCACAGCTCCCCACCCTCTAGATCCAGCCTCCGTCCTGCCACAGAGGAGCCGAGAGTTTGACCAAAGGGTCTGGAGAGGAAAGGACCCATTAGCCCTTGGCCCGGGTAGCAGCAGAGGAGGTGCAGGAGGGGGCGGAGCGCAGGCATGCTCCACTGAAACGAGTAGCTGATGCATGGTGCTTCATTAGGCACGGGCCTTTCCCCATTACTCAGGCAGTCATCTGGGGCATGTGCTTCCACATCGAACAAGCGAGGAAAAGCAACGCATTCACATAACCAGACCGCAGCCACTTTGCTGAGGAGGGAGGCACGTGCTCAGCACTGGGCCAGGACCCGGCCTGCCCCTTGCTGCCAAGTCTCCCGCAGAGCCCACACTCACTCTCTCCCAGGGTCTTCTGGAGAAGGTCATGCTTGGCTTGTAGCTTGGTGATGAGGTTCCTGCCCTCCAGGTACTCCTTCATTTTCTGTAAGGGAAGAGGAGGACAGAAAACATTCAGACTCCAGAAGGGGAGGGGAAAAAAAAAAATCACAGATGCTCAGCTGTACAATTCCCTTTCTAAGAGGGCTTTTGGTTTCTGACCCAGTTTCCACTGGGTTCCTGTTTTATTTTTTTTAAAGGCCCTGCACATCTGAGCAGCTGCTGATTTTCCTGGTGGATTAGTGTCCTGCTTTATGTCTTCCTAGGAGCTCCACGTCGGCCACTGAAAGAAACTGTCTCCTTGAGTCCGAGCCCCACATCCATCTTTTTCAGCTCTGCCGAAGAGCTGTGGGTGGAGGGGCTCACTGAGCCCCACCTTCCTGGGGAGAGGACACACACCTGCAGCTGGTCAGCTTGTCCCCTCTCCCGACACCCTCTCATCCAGGCCCCTCCCAGGGGCATTCCTTCACATCAGCAGCAGTGTCAAGGCTCAGCCCAGCCCGGCACTCAGAGCATCTCTATCTGAGCTGTATTTTAATTGGCCTGCTCCTCTATTCTGCACGGAGTCTCTGCAGAAAGCTTGGGCTTTCTGAGCACACAGAGGAGGGTCTGCCACACCCCACTTGCATAACACACACTGGAGGTTCCAAACACAGATGAGGTTTATGGAAATGTGATCCCATCTGCTCTAACAGTCAAAATATGACTGCTGCACTGTGGTTTGTGATTGACTTCTCTCAACCCTTGTCTGCTCAGTGAGAGACTGTATTTCCCTGGACAATTCAGCCAATCTTCAAAACAACCCTATGAACCATGATAACCATTATCCTCATTTTACGGATGAGGACGCTGAGATTTGGGGAGATTCACTAAGTGGCTTTAGGTCAAACAATTAGTGAGTGGTGGAGCCAGTCTCCATATACGGAGTTTGGCAATACAATGTGTGATTTTATTTTTTAATTTATTTTTTGGCCACGCTGCATGGCATGTGGGATCTTCATTCCTGGACCAGGGATTGAACCTGCACCCAACTCTAATGGAAGTTCGGAGTCATAACCACTGGACTGCCAGGGCAGGGAAGCCCTCAATGTGTGCTTTTAATCATTATGATAAAGTGCTTGATCTGCTATGGTGCAGAGCAGAAGGGGAGAAGCAGAATAAAAACAGTTTTTAGAGTACTTCAGCATGCATTTGACTCCCAGGGTAACTGCATACAGCCCACAGGGACGACATCATTGTTTCCTCACTGCAGATGCGGACAGACGGGGCACTGCTGACTGCTGCAAGCCCATAAGTGGTGGTGCCAAGCCTGGATCCCAGGCCTCTGGACTCTCATCGTGGTGTCTTCCCCACCCCGCCCCGCTGCTGTTCATGGGCATCTGTTTGCCTTGGGCGTCTTCTGCTGCAATGGTTCATCTGCTGGGTCGGGGTCATCTGCCCACCTCTAAACTAAGAGGCAAAACAGCAGTGTCTCCCCGAGTGTGATCTGTGAATCACTGCTGCTGCTGCTGCTAAGTCGCTTCAGTCGTGTCCGACTCTGTGCAGCCCGACAGACGGCAGCCGATTGGGCTCCACCATCGCTGGGATTCCCCGGGCAAGAACACTGGAGTGGGTTGCCATTTCCTTCTCCAATGCGTGAAAGTGAAGTTGCTCAGTCATGTCTGACTCAGCGAGACTGCAGCCTACCGGGCTCCTCCGTCCATGGGAGTTTCCAGGCAAGGGTACTGGAGTGGGATGATCCATAAAGTAGCTGAAGAGGTAAGCGGATGTTAAAATGATAATTGTTCTGCCTTTTTAAAAAAATGTACTAACCAAAAAGTATAGATCAAGCCTTTGGAGTGAAAGTAGAAAGAAAAGATGCAAAAACCGTGAGTTACTTTTAATCTCTTTACCTTTCTGCGCAGTGTGAACTTTTACCTGTTTTATACCTCCCCCTTATAAAAACAAAGAAACATGCACCTTTCTCTGGGACACTCATCTTCACCCTCCCACGTTCACCCAGCTGCTCCTGTGTAGACACCAGCGAATCTCTGACAGCACTTCTCACCCAGCCCTGTCACGGAGGCTTTGTTGCTCCTGTCTCTTTCCCTCCAGATGGTCTCTTCTCTGTGGTCGGAGACCACGGCATTCATTATTCTTTTTGTCCCTGATACTTAGTACTGTGCCCAGCGGATAGCAGATACTCAATTAATCCTTGAAAATTAGTAAATAAATTAACAGTCTCACTCTCCTCCGGCTAGAACCCTCCTCAGCAGTGACAAACCATGCCTCCAAGTATGCCCCTACTCTCTGAGTCAAACAGAAGACAAACAAAAAACAAGCCCTCCGCGACGTCATTTCTGCTGCTTCCCTCACGGCCCGTTCCCTCTGCTCCTTTGCGCTTTTGCACGAGAACATCTGCTTAAACAGAGGCTCTGTTGTCACCTTCCTCATCCCATCTGCTCCAGCTGCCAGCTCACCTGCTGTCAGTCTTCCCGGCATGACACCCTAATCCCCAACCAAGGCCAACTGTGAGGCCTGGAACAGTACTTCAGGGCTGAGAGGTGAAACACCTTCAGGAAACATCCACTGTGAACATCTGAACTGCCAGAGGCAGAACCTCTTTGGAAGTTCATTCCAAGGAGATTCTAAAGGTTTCCTAATGAGGAGAAATTCGCCCATGGTAACCCTTAAAATGAGACCAGAGTGCTCAGAAAACAGCGCAGACTCTGAAAGGAGATGCAAACTCCTTCCTGTCACTGGCGTGTATACTTGCGGTCTCAGAAATCATTTTTTCATTCATGTTCACAGTTCGCTGCTTAACTTTGGCTGTCACTCAGTGAACCATTAAAATAAATAACAATCTGATAAAGAGGTATGATGAATTACCTTCTCGGGTTCCACTAAATCTTGAAGGATCTAGCACTTCTCACCCAGCCCTGTCACGGAGGCTTTGTTGCTCCTGTCTCTTTCCCTCCAGATGGTCTCTTCTCTGTGGTCGGAGACCACGGCATTCATTATTCTTTTTGTCCCTGATACTTAGTACTGTGCCCAGCGGATAGCAGATACTCAATTAATCCTTGAAAATTAGTAAATAAATTAACAGTCTCACTCTCCTCCGGCTAGAACCCTCCTCGCAGTGACAAACCATGCCTCCAAGTATGCCCCTACTCTCTGAGTCAAACAGAAGACAAACAAAAAACAAGCCCTCCGCGACGTCATTTCTGCTGCTTCCCTCACGGCCCGTTCCCTCTGCTCCTTTGCGCTTTTGCACGAGAACATCTGCTTAAACAGAGGCTCTGTTGTCACCTTCCTCATCCCATCTGCTCCAGCTGCCAGCTCACCTGCTGTCAGTCTTCCCGGCATGACACCCTAATCCCCAACCAAGGCCAACTGTGAGGCCTGGAACAGTACTTCAGGGCTGAGAGGTGAAACACCTTCAGGAAACATCCACTGTGAACATCTGAACTGCCAGAGGCAGAACCTCTTTGGAAGTTCATTCCAAGGAGATTCTAAAGGTTTCCTAATGAGGAGAAATTCGCCCATGGTAACCCTTAAAATGAGACCAGAGTGCTCAGAAAACAGCGCAGACTCTGAAAGGAGATGCAAACTCCTTCCTGTCACTGGCGTGTATACTTGCGGTCTCAGAAATCATTTTTTCATTCATGTTCACAGTTCGCTGCTTAACTTTGGCTGTCACTCAGTGAACCATTAAAATAAATAACAATCTGATAAAGAGGTATGATGAATTACCTTCTCGGGTTCCACTAAATCTTGAAGGATCAAAAGCTGTGTCAAGATATGACCTGCATCCCTAATAGTGGAAACAGTGGTAGGAAGTTTTCCATCTGGGTAAGCTGGGTATGCGGAGGTAAAAGCATCCCATTTGCAGGCATATCATCTACACTTCCCTGTCCGGCCCATAAAGCGCTCATTTCTATAAGAGGTCCGCTGGGAGAGTCACGGGGCTTTCCTGGAGGAGCTTGCTTAGCAGGATTCAGGTGCGACTATCCTGACACACAGCAAAGAATGCCAAGACAGCTGAAGACAAGGGAGGAAGGTGGCTTTTCAATGATTTCTGGAGACCAGGGGCTGAAAGAACTGTTCACGGGTAATTTCAAAATCCTTCCTTGGGCAATAAGAGTCACTTTCCTTATCAAACCATGTCCCAATATTAGGTAATTAATTTTCTTTCATTCTACTTCCTCTACTCTGCTCCTCTCCCCAAACATCTGAAGGTAGAGTGATCACCTGGACTTCTCCTCAGTGGAGAAGAAAGAAGGATTACAGTCAATTCCAGATCACCAAAATGAAGTCAAATTCCTAAAACACAGCCTGACTGCCACACCCATGAGCTGCTCCCACCCACCCCACTCCCATCATTTAACACTCAATATTACCAAAACTGAGAATTTCTTCTAAAAGGAGAAGGGGAAGCAAGAGTTTATTGGATGATTTTGGTTTTTGCCATTGTGAACCTTCAATTCAGTGTTTATGATCTCATTAATTTCTTAATAATTCTTAATTTAGTATTAACAGTCAGTGATGAGTTTTATTCATTGAAAAGGATTAGTATGATAATTTTTCTTTCTGAGCCCACCCTTCCTTATAGACATTTTAATTGTAGTAAGATGGAGAAGGCTAAGTTGGTATATTTGAGTCCTACCACTTGTAACTCTTCTGACCTTGGGCAAGTCACTTACCTCCCAGAACTTAAGTTTCCCCAACTGACAAATGGGGATAATATATTTTTTCACAAGAGTGTTCAAGATGAAATAAAGAAAACAAACATGACTGTGGTTGACACCAACCAGCAGATACTCAAAAGTGCTCCTTATACAGAATCACTTGGTCAACTAACTGAAAAACAGCCCTTCCCTAAATTTCTTTGCTCTATGCTAATACTTAAGAAAGCTGGGCAATTCCCTGGTGGTCCAGTGGTTAGGACTTCCACTGCCAAGGGCCTGGGGTTCAATCTCTGGTCGGGGAGGTGAGATCCTCAAGTCACGTGGTGCCACCAAAAACAAAAGCAAAACAAACTCAAAGCAGGTTTCCATCCTTTAAAAGGAAACAAAGGAAGCACAAGAATGGTTTTCAAATTTAATTTTAAAATGCCTCCTCCCTTTAAATACATTCTTACCATGGTGCTATCCAACTCATGGACCTTGCCTATGCATTAAATTTAATCTGTGAACCCAAGGTCACAAGTCTCCACCATGATGAGAAAGGGGTGGCTGGGAGGAGTGAGCTGTGCCTAGTCAGCCCCGTGCAGTGCACAGATACACACAGATGTCCTTACTGGGCCGTCTTCCCCTCCAGCCAAGCACACTGACATTTCCCCTCCTACCCGTCAATTTTTAAAGCAGGAGACAGCTGTCAGACAGAATACATAATAGAGCAAGCCTTTCAACAGAAGCATATCTCCCCACTTGAATTGACATGGCAGGGGCATTCATTCAGTTATGCCCACTTAGTACACATTTATCACCTATCTATCACCTATCTGCTTATTCTCGGAGAACACCAAGAGAAAAAAGATCTTGGACCACACCAAGTCTAGCAGTCTTAGAGCACTGTCTTTTCAATGGCCAAGGAACAAGTTCCTCTACAACTTCTTACCTTACCCAAATCTGCCCCTCAAATTCAGGCAGCCTAGCTTTGTTTATCTTATAAACATTTCATCCCCATTTCATCCCCCATTCAAGAATCCCATACTCCAATCCTCACACAAGGAAATACCTGTAGGGTTTGACAGTACTTAGCTGGTTAGTGTGTAGACTAGAGATTTCTTCATAAAATTAGAGATATGGAGGGAACACTTCATGCAAGGATGGGCATGAAAAAGGACAGAAACAGTAAGGACCTAACAGAAGCAGAAGAGATTAAGAAGAGGTGGCAAGAATACACAGAAGAGCTATACAAAAAAGGTCTTAATGACCTGAATAACTATGATGGTGTGATCACTCCCCTAGAAACAGACATCCTGGAGTGTGAAGTCAAATGGGCCTTAGGAAATATTACAATGAACAAAGCTAGTGGAGGTGATGGAGTTCCAGCTGGGCTATTTAAAATCTTAAAAGATGATGCTGTTAAAGTGCTGCACTTAATATGTCAGCAAATTTGGAAAACTCAGCAGTGGCCAAAGGACTGGAAAAGGTCAGTTTTCATTCCAATCCTAAAGAAGGGCAATGACAAAGAATATTCAAGCTACTGTACAATTGCGCTCATTCACATGTTAGTAAGGTTATGCTCAAAATCCTTCAAGCTAGACTTCAGCAGTCTGTGAACTGAGAACTTCCAAATGTATAAGCTGGATTTACAAAAGGGAGAGGAACCAGAGTTCAAATTGCCAACATCCATTGGATCACAGAAGAAGCAAGGGAATTCCAGAAAAACATCTATTCCTGCTTCACTGACTAGGCTAAAGCCTTTGACTGTGTGGAGCACAACAAACTGAAAAATTCTTAAAGACAATACCAGACCACTGGGCAATGACAAAGAATATTCACGCTACTGTACAATTGCGCTCATTCACATGTTAGTAAGGTTATGCTCAAAATCCTTCAAGCTAGACTTCAGCAGTCTGTGAACTGAGAACTTCCAAATGTATAAGCTGGATTTACAAAAGGGAGAGGAACCAGAGTTCAAATTGCCAACATCCATTGGATCACAGAAGAAGCAAGGGAATTCCAGAAAAACATCTATTCCTGCTTCACTGACTAGGCTAAAGCCTTTGACTGTGTGGAGCACAACAAACTGAAAAATTCTTAAAGACAATACCAGACCACCTAACCTGTCAAATCTGATCCGGGGTCAAGAAGCAACAGTTAGGACCCGACATGGAACAACAGACTGGTTCAAAATTGGGAAAGGAATGTGACAAGGTTGTATATTGTCACCCTGCATATTTAACTTATATGCAGAGTATACCATGCGAAATGCTAGTCTGGATGAATCACAAATTGGAATCAAGCTTGCCGAGAGAAATATCAACAATCTCAGATACGCAGGTGATATCAGAAAGTGAAGAGGAACAAAAGAGCCTCTTGATGATAGTCAAAGAGGGGAGTGAAAAAGCTGGCTTAAAACTCAACATTCAAAAAGCTAAGATCATAGTATCTGGTCCCATCACTTCATGGCAAATAGAAGGGGAAAAAGTAGAAGCAGTGACAGATTTTATTTTGGGGGGCTTCAAAATCATTGTGGATGGTGACTGCAGCCATGAAGTTAAAAGACATTTGCTTTTTGGAAGAAAAGCTACGACAAACCTAGACAGCATTTTAAAAAGCTGAGACATCCCTTTGTAGACAAAGGTCCGTGTAGTCAAAGCTACAGCTTTTCCAGCAGTCATGTATGGATGTGAGAGTTGGACCATAAAGAAGGCTGAGCCCTGAAGAACTGATGCTTTTGAACTGTGGTGCTGGAGAAGCCTCTTTGAAAGTCCCTGGGACTGCAAGGAGATCAAACCTGTCAATCTTAAAGGAAATCAACTCTGAATATTCATTGAAAGGACTGAAGTTGAAGCTGAAACTCCAACACTTTGGCCACCTGATGCAAAGAGCTGACTCTTTGGAAAAGACCCTGACGCTGGGAAAGACTGAAGGCAAAAGGAGAAGGGGGCAGCAGAGGATGAGATGGTTAGACAGCCTCACTGACTGAAGGGACATGAATCTGAGCAAACTCTGGGGGACAGTGAAGGACAGGGGAGCTCGGCATGCTGCAGTCATGGGGTTACAAATAATCAGACACAACTTAGTGACTAAACAACAGCAACAGCAGCAACAGCAGCCTATGAGAAGGGAACTGGTTAAATGAACGATGTAACATCTGTCTGTACAAATGAAATTCTGCTCACCATTTAAAAAAAGAGTTAGATCTTTTTGGAATAAATTGAAGATAATATCCCAAATAAATTAAGTAAAAACAGCAAAGTGAAGAACAATATTGATGATACACTTCTGTTTGTATTGCTATCTATTTTATTTACTCATATTTCTAATGTAATATTATATTAAAGGGTACATCAGTGGTTGTGTCCACACGGAACACCTCTGGAAGGACACAGAAGAAACTGGTGTCAGTCACTGGCAGGAAGTGTGGGTTAGGAAGAGGCAGAGGCTTGACTTGCTTGCTTTTTTGAAATCTTTGCATCTTAAAAAAAAACTTTAATAGTTACAATAAAATAGGCAATGGGAAAAAAGGCAGACAGTGCAGGATTGCGTGTTACAGAAGATAAGTGATGCAAAGCCAAGGAGATCAGAAAACCTCTGTCTTCTCACTTAGAGCAACAGAGCAGAAAACTGAGTGGTTCCCGAGCCCTTCCCTGACCTCAGCTTCCTCACCAGGGCAAAGAGAAAAAGCTCTTGTCTTGACACCAGGAGACCAGTACACCAGAGTTCTGGTTTCAGCTCTTGCCGAAGACCTTGGACAAGCTACCCATCCCTTTTGAATTTTTGTTGTTTGTTAGTTCTTGAAAAAAAAAAATCTTTCAAATGAGAAGATTTGGCTAGATGATTTAAAAAAAACACTTCAAGCTTTAAAATTTCATGATTATTTTCCCGGTACTCTTGCAAATGACTGACTTTTATAGATCACGCTTCAAGTTTCCAGTTGCTGTCATCTGGGCAGACCAATCTGACGACAGCCAAAAGCGCTCAGGAAGAATTCCTAGCCGCCCTCTGGGCCACTAGGCACGCTACCAGGACAAGAGACCTCTTTCCAACTTTCCAAAAGAAGGGAACCTCCAGGAGGAGATACTCCGATGTCTTTGAGGGGCGCAGGGAGGCACGGGAAACAGAAGGGTAAATGTCTGCAAAGGCAAAGACTAAGGGAAGCACAGCTGCAGCCGTCTTGGCGTTGCGGGCTTGGCAAGCACAGCAGACATCCTGGCGAACGCTCACACACCACCCCGAAGTCCCTTCTAACATGAACTGAATTATCTGACGCATTCCAAACACCAATCACAAAAATGGTGAACTCGTCTACAAATCTGTTACGAGACAAGCCTGGACAAAAAACCTTTCTGTTAGCCAAGGAAATGTACACACAATTTTGATAAGTAGCATTATGGTCACAAAAGACAGGAAATGAGTTACTGGACATCAATGAATTCAGACAGAGGTGAAAGGGTGGGCAGGATTTGGGAGATTGCCGGTTTGAATATGGTCATTCCTGCTCTTACTAAAGGTCAATTCTAAATACAAATGCAGCGTCCCTTAAAGCTCAGAAGTAATTTCTGAAGTCTTAAATACAGATTTTTATGTTCAAAATTCTCATTTAATCAAAAAATGGACATCTTCTGCAATGGAACAAGACTGGGTCATTTAAGTAGTGTTATATCTAAGCAGTCCAGACAGAACAGTCAGAGAATCCTATTATTTAAAGCCTCTCGAATATTTAACAACCTCCAGAGATAAAGAAGCTTGAGGAGGTACACAGCCCTGACTACAGACAAGAAGTTTCTCCCAAGTCTGTCCCAGATTTTTCATGCCTTTATGCTTTTGCACATGCTGCTCTGGTCTCAAAGAATTCTTTTATCTTCTTGATTCTCTGCCTTATCAGCACAAAGTCACTTTGTGTGTAATGTTTCCCCAACTCCATTCATCATGGTTGCCATTCATACATGTATGCATGTATGCACTTAATATTTTTACATCTATTTTTTAAATTATCAAAATTAACCTGTTATAATTCTTTAGAAACATATGCAGTAAAAAAGAAGTTCTGCCTTCATAGGCCTAATTCCACCATTCTCTTCATTTGATATTCTTAGCATTCCCAGCTTATATAGCAGTCTCAGAGTAGATCCATAATAAATAAATGATCAATGAATAATTTAATAATTTTCAATGAATAAATTACAGTGATGATAGGGATAATAAATTTTCAGCATTTTTGAGTACTTACTACAAAATAGGCAATATGCTATATATTTTACAAAAATGAATGAATGAGCCAAAATATCATTCTATTCTTTCTTTGTAT
>SJYC01090448.1:0-35450 GCA_006408675.1 Madoqua kirkii | reverse complement strand
ATAAATATATTTAAAGCATGTTATAATTAAATGCCTTTTACTTAATCATTTAAGTGAAAACAGATTGTAAAAAAATATGCACAGCAGTATGCCATTTTTATAATAAAATGATAAATATATGTTCACATCCATGTGCATGCACAGAAAAAAGCCTGAAAGAGAATATATTCTAACACTATTATCTATAGATATTTGGGATTATGGATGATTTTTAGTTTCTTCTTTCTTACTTCTAAAGTTTATATATTAAGCATGTTTTATTTTGTATAACAAGAAAAAAAAGTTATTAAAAAAAATACTGTTAAATCACACCCTTTCAACAGTCTTCTCTAGGACTTAAAAATTTTTTTGAAGAATTCTTAGTTTAACTACTTGAAAAAACAGATTTCTTCTTTAAAAGAGATAGCAAATCAATAATGTTCCTAATGGAGAAAGGGCAGTGTTCAAAGAAGAATTAAACAAATGGTTCCAGTTGCAGGAGAAATTCAATTTGCTACTTGCAGACTATGCTTCTTGACTGAGAAACAAGTTAATTCTGCTCATTCAGAATCCGTATGCATATTCACTGGCTATATTTCCTCTCACATCTGCAAACTTAATTTTTTCTTTCTTAGTTGTCAGAAGATTAGGAAATAAATTTTAGCTCAGGCAATAAATCCTACTTGGCAAGCTTGAAATAACTCAATTATTAAAAAGTAGCACCAAAGACCAACCAGCAACCTTCCAAAGGACTGTTAACACTACTTAACAAAAATGCGTCCATCTGTCTAAAGAGGACTGGGAGATGCGCGAATAACAAAATATAAATATAATGTTTTAGAATTTTCTGCAAACCAACACTGCTGTATATTACCTGTTCCTTTGAGTTTTAGCCATTATTATGAAAAATAATTTTGTACTGCCACAAATTATAAAGTTATCACATCAACTAGAAGAGATAACAGATTTTAACCGTAAGGTATGGTGGTGGCCAAAATATCTCAGTGTGGTTCTCAAGAACCAGGAGATGCAGCCCTCTCGGATGACCCCCAAGGATGTGAACAAAGTCTACTGGCTGGTTAAAAACGTCTTCAAGAAGAAAATATTCTTGGTAGACACACAACTTGTAAATATCCGTGCCTTGAAGTGTACGGATGGTCTCCGAACATGCCCAGATCCCTGTGAAGATATTCAAAAACTGCCCTGAAGACGCCTGCCAAGGACCCTGGGATCCGAATGGCTCGTGTGTGCTGCAGAGCCTGAAGCTGGTCTTAACAGCCACTGCCCCTCACCGTGAAGTAGAACTGCTCTGTCTCCTGCTGGTTGGCTCTCCTCTTGGCGATGCTGGGTTTGCTCATGAATGTTTCTGAGACTTGGACTTGACGGATTCCATAGAGTTGCTGTACTGGAAGCAATCAGACACATCGAAATCCTCGACAGTCACAATGTCCTGGATGGTCTGCAGAGTGGCCTCCATTGTCTTCTTTACCTGTCATGATAAGGGCCAACATAATGCATGAGGGGTGGGCTGTCAAGTCACAGGTGATGGAGAAGCTTGGAGAAGTGAGCTGAGGCAGGAGGGAGGGGGTGTTAGCGGGCTTGCAGCGCTGCCTCCCACTGAACAGTGCTAAGTGAGTTATAAACATCACAGGGACCCTCTTCTCTTCAGTAAAGACCTAAAACCCACTACCTCCCTCACACTGCCTGCTTGGCCTGGCTATTTAATGTTTAGTTTTTAAATTTAAGATTAGCTCTTGGCTATACTGGATATGCTAAGGGAGAGAGAATGAAACAAATCAAAACCAACCCCATCATATAAAGAGCGGGTTAAAAATGCATGACGGGCCTAGTCCCACAGTGCTCCAGGTTCTGTTTCCTGACCTTCAACAAATAATGAACTTGTCTCCCCATTTGCAAACCAAGTGACCCATCCCCAGGCTTTCCTGATCTTACCGGGAAAAGTAAGACTTAACTGAGATTCCAGGTAAGAAGTCACAAGAGCTCAAAAGAATAAGGAGCTGATAATTGATTGCACTGCCCTTCTGAACTAGTTGTTGAAAGCAAATACGCTGGACCTAGAAGAAAAAAGTCGCCCTTTTCTAAGAGGACGGAGATGTTTGAAGTGTCAAAGTCAAAGGCCTCTGTTTGTTTGAAAATGCTGGAAAAAGCCAGGCAGGAGGGGGTGGTTTCAGAGACACAGTATTGTTCACACAGCTGCCAAGTGCCATTTTGATTAAATGTGTAAAGGCAGGGAAAAAGCATTTTGCAGAAGGCTCAAAAGAGAGCTCAGCCTTTGGCAACGCAAGAGCCACTTCCTGAAGTTCAAGGGCAGGATGCAGCAGAAGGGGAAAATCCAAGCCTGCATTTGGCTAGGAAATGTTTGCGGCAGCCCGGACGTTCCCTGCATGCTCCTTCCACCTGCTCCCGTACGGGGAACAGCAAGAGGTTTGACAGGGAAACTCAGAGGGTGGCTGTGAACCTCCTGAGCAGGAAACTCACCTCTTCATTCTCGATCTTCAGGGTGGATAAGCGAGACTGCAGTTGTTGGCATCTCTGCACCAGCTCACTCTGGACGGGCTGCTGGGCACAGAGCTGGGATGCCTGCCAAAAGAAAACAACACCAGGTCAGGGAGAGGACACAGATCTTTTGTCAGAGGCCCGTTAGTGTTAATAAAACGACTTATAGTCAAGCTGCAAAGCTCACGATTTCTAGGTAAAAACAAAATCCAAAGCCAAAGTGTGTAGATCTCTGCCAGGACCAAATAGTACAAGAAAAGAAGGAGGAATAGAACATGTTTGAAAAGGTCTCTCTCTCTCTTTGGAGCCCACCTCCAGCCTGGTGCTTGGCAGAGGCAGGTCTATAAAGGACTGGCAGCTCCCAGGAAGCTGGAGTCGGGGCAGAGAAGAGGGCTTCAGGCAGCGCTGGCTCCAGGCGCACAAGCTTTGGCACAGGGAGGGTTTCCTGCCAGAGGTCCAAGTGGCCACCTCTCCGGCCCCACCTTCGATCCCTGCTGGGCACCAGAGTGAAAGCCGGAGAGAAGTGGGTCAGGAGGCTAACATGCCGCTGCTGGAAGCCAGTGTGTTTTATAAATCTGGGCCGTGCATGAGAGCTCTGACTCAATGACAGAAAGTGTGAGGCCAGGAGCAAGTCCATGGGTGCTGCTAGAGGGCCCCAGAGGGCATGGAATCCCGTAGAACTTGGCATTTTCAAGAAGCCATCATTTCACTCCAGGTCATCACCAGATCTCTGTGGGAGAAAAGTCTGTCTTTCCTCCAAGGACTACTGTCAATAAGCTTCACCCTGAGTGAGGGGACGGCTGAGCCACTGTCTCCTGGTGGGGCCATGGCGATGGCACGGGCCTGAGGTCACCCACCATCCCCAGCATGACACATGAGGAACAGAAGGCTGGCAGACTGCGAGGCAGGACCACGTGCAGGCAGCTCCTGTCACCTTGCCACCACGTGTCCTTCAGCCTCTCGTCTGAGGAGAGACATCTGGATAGAACCAGCCTCCTCCTTCTCCAGCGATGAGTGGGCACATTCCCAAGCCCACAGACCATTCTCTTGCTTGAAAAGACAAAACCTCTCTTCAGATGGAGGGGGCTGGGACCTGACCTTTTCCTCCATTGGCTTTTAAGCTCTCAACTGACTTGACCTCCTCCCCCAGCTGAGAGGCTGGCCTGAGCCAGCTCTCAGATCTGAAGAGAGCTGACTTCATCCTGGCTCTTGGATCAGCAGACACAATGGAGAAAGCTCGGTGGCCAGGATGGGATGGTGCCAATAGTGAAACTCTCTGGCTGCCTGATGTCACCGGTCAGGCATCCAGAGCCCCACAAGCCTCTGGGGGCACCAAGGGTAGAGCCAAGTGCCTCCTCCTAGTACATCAGAGAGTGCTTGGCATCAGTCCATGCGCTGAGTGCCCCAGAACACCAATCAGTGTGGGGCCTTGGCCAATTTCAGGGCTTCCGGTCCGAATGCCACCCGAACTTTGGCCCTAGTTCAAGGACTTCCAGGCAGCTCCCTCTCCTCGCCTCCACAGTCTACACACAGCCCTCACTGACTGGGGATAGATGGCTGCAGGAACCAAGAAAGACTGGCCTCTCATACTTTTTCTTCTCCGCTCACATGAAGGCGAGACTGGAATGCAAAACCTTTGCACGATCTAGGATTCGCCTTGGCCCCTGCCTGGCTCAGCCACCGATCAGTGAGCATCACACAAAGGGAGGGTCTAGGCAGAAGACTGAACTATCAATTTTTAAAGCAACTTCAATCTAGCAGGCAGAAATTATGGAGGGAAAACCATCTCCACGCTTGTTTCTTTAAGAAGCAGCAGGGCTGCTGATGCATGCTTTGGCAGTGGTCCTCTACCGGGGTGCAAGGTAATGCATTCCAGCTGTGCTCCGGAGTACGAGAATGAGGCTCTGACAGGGCGAGGAGGGAGCCTGAGCACCCAGCGTCTGGAATCCCCCTTTATGGAGACAAGCTGCTGGGCTTAGCAGGCAATGCAGTCGACACCAGAAAATAGTATCAATATCACTCCCCTCAGCTGGTCCCCAAGTTCCACTGCTTCTTGGGAAGGAATCTCCGTGGCAGCTGGAGAAGGAGTTTGGAAGGCAAGTCTGACCAGAAGCCAGAGCAGGTGAGGAATGGGGCTTCCTGGGGCTTGGTGACACCCCACCCCCGTATTCTAGCTGCACACGCTGCCATCCCCCTTCCCCATCTGTTCAAGGCTGACATTTCCTGAGCCACAGCAATGGAGACAAACTGGAAACGGTTTGGTGTTCCCAAGAAGGAGAGGAAGAAAGAAGCCGTCCCCACACTTCTGTTCTTAGGAGAGAAGCATCCCAGTCTCCACCGTGGCCTACTGATGACGCCGCCACAGCTCTCATTCTGGAGCAGCGTTTCCTAAAGAGCATCTGGATGTTCATCCTAAGGGGAGCACTGTTACTCTGTTAAGAGCACAAGGCTGTTTTTCTGTCACCCAGTATACCTTCCTCCTTCTTCTGGTAACTTCGGCCTGACTGTCCTCTGAAGGGGAAATTTTCACTCACAACTCAGGCTCTGTGCTTTGGACGGGACTTTCCCAGACTTGAGGATACAGGGTATGGCCTCAGCTGACTGCAGATACAACCACAGTGATTGGCTCAGGGATAAGCGCATCACCCAATCAGAGCCATGGAGACAAAGGGAGACTCGTGAGGGCTTCCGGGAGGGGAGAAGATACTCTGTTCGTTTGTTATTCTGGCGGCACCATGCAGCTTGTGGTCTCCGGGATCTTAGTTCCACTGAGCAGGGATCACACCGGGGCATGCAGCAGGGAAACCATGGAGTTCTAACCACTGAACCACCAGGAATTTCCAAGGAAACAGATGTTCTTTCTGTTGGATTTCAATCTACAGGAGGATAAGGCTGCAAATACAGGTTCCTTGCCCCCAAAGGATAAAAGCCTATTTGAGAACAGAGCCAAAACATAGGATGTGAAGCAGAGAGAGGAAAAACTGAGTCTTTTGATATGATTCCTAGCCCTCAGTTCACCTATGCCTGAAGATCTGCATTGAGCTTTTCTATTATGTAAGTTTTTATATCCTGCTTCTGATTTAATCCAAAGGTCAAATGGTGGTTCCTAAGCCAGGAACAAGATTTACTTTGATCTATATGAACAACCACCAGAAGTGGAACCTCAAGATTCAGAGGTTCCAGAACCAAAGAGCTTCTCTTTCCTCTCACTTCAGGTTATGTAGGCCCTTCTTGTTTTAGCCATCAGAGGTAAAAAGTCAGAAACAAGACCCCTCCATTCATGCACTGCTACCTGGACAGCCATTCTTAGGGATGACATCTTAGCTCTTGTCCCTTCTGTAGTATCCATTCGTTTTTGTTCAATACCTAAGTAAAACTACCCCTTTTTATCACAAACTTCTGAACCCATAAGTGCCTTCAGAACTCTGACAAATGACAGAAGATCACACCATCAGCTTGCTGAGCTCTTCCTCCCCATCAGAAACCTTGAGTATCTGGCTCCATCTCAGCCCTCAATTCTTTCGGCCTCAGCAGTTGGAGGACTCCACCTCCCTTTCTCTGTCATCATATGGAACCGTTAATAGCTTTTAGAGCACACTGGCTGTTTCTCACCTCCTCTGATCCTGCCAGTCCTCTAGGTGCCTCTCTCTATGCATATTTCTGTCAACTCAGTCACCGATAAGCTCCCTGAGGGCTCTAACCCCCAGTGTCTATGGTCAAGGCTAGTGGGCAGAAGGCACCCAGGAGCTGTTTGCTGAGTGGGTGGAATGGGTTCCACCCACCACATGAAGCCAGCCCCAAGCCTTGCCCTCCCCAGAATACCATGGCCTGAGTGCAGAAACTCTAGACCCAAGTGAGCTTAAGCCCCTTTGGGGTGCGGGAGTGGGAAGAGGGACTCACCATGTCCCCCATGTGGGGCTGGAACTCAAACTTCATAGGCGGACAGAAGACGTTGTTGTACATCTCCATGAGGCGCTGCTTGTCACTGGTGGCGTCCAGGTTTTCCACGGCATTCTCGATGGCGTCCAGACCCTCGTGCTTTGACTGTTCCAGGTTCAGCTCAGCAGAGAGGAAGGTGCGCAGTGCGCGGTTCAGGCTGGCGTGGTACCCTAAATCACAGCACTGCTGTGGAGCGGAGAAGGCACGTGAGCAAACCAAGGACAGCTGCGGGCCTTGGCAGAAGGGAAAGAGGCCCCCAGGGCAGATCTGATCAACGAGACTGGCTGTACTACTGGAAGAAGGCTGGCCCTCCATGATCTGGGTGATATTTCTCCATTCTTGACTCCTAGTTCAATATGTAGGACTCCTTAGAGGACTGTGAGGTAGTCAAGAGGAAGAGGACTCATTGGGACAAAATGAAATTATTTAATCATGCTATTCAGTAAACATGAAAGAGCTGGGGAGAATTTTCTTCTATTTTCAGGTTCTTCTGGGGGTACCATTGTAATAAAATTCAACAATAAAAATGTAGCCTGCCACCCCTTCAGGGTTATCGTGATTTCATTACAACATACTGACCACGTCAGGCTGTTTCAGCATTCAGGACTTAGAAATAAGAGGTGTTGCAAGAGAATTCTAGTGAGAGAAATAAAAATGGGGGAGAGGGGCTGACCCTGTCATTATCAACCCCCGCCCCTAGCAAGCTCCCAACATCCAGGACAGGCCATAGTTGTAGATTAGGATTTCTGCACTAAAGCTCTGGCCCAACAGCATTTCTGAGACCAAAAGTTTCTAAATATAAGTGTTACTGGGAAAATTCACATCATTTAAGGGATTCTGATTTTTTGAAATAACATGGGGAAAAAAAATTTATGAGAGACACAATAGTATTAAAAAAAAAGCACTGGACAGGAAGTCAGGCAAGCTTGGAAAAACGATTCTCCCTCCCTGAACCCATTTCCTCAACTGTGAAATGAAAAGATTTGGCTAGCAGTGGTTTTCAAGCTGTAGCACCAAGCTCTACGGTTCTGTGCTCAGGTTGCCCCTAAGAGAGGGCAGCCCAACTAGTAGGAGCCTCCTATCCCTGTTTCAACCAAACCAGCTCTGCCCTTTTTTCTATTCAATATATTAGGATTCTATGTAAAGTCTGATTTGAAGAAAGAATTCTTCTGTTAAAGAATAAGACTGGAAATATCAATACTTGGACTAAACATAATCCCTGAGGCCCTCTTCAGCAATGGCATTCAGTAACTCTATTCCTCATTCCTCCCAAAGGACCCAGAGATCCAAATTCCTCAGTCACCCATTATCCCCTCTATTGCTCAAACAGTTTTGAGATCCAGAACTTGAGATGAAATATCAGAGAAGACGGCACAGATAGAGTGAGACCATCTGCCTGATTGCCATTTCATTCCATATGCAGGCATCAAATTAACTCTTCCCCCAGTTTTCTCCCCTCTTCATGACCACACTGGGAACAGCCACTGCTGGGGAAGGAAAAGCATGTGATGTGCCTCTTCCTTGCAGCATTTAACAAGAAGCTCCACGACAGAGTGCTTCTCAGGCTGGGCTCTGGATTCAGTGCCAGCGGGCCCTGGCAGGTGCCTGGCTGTGCGGAAGAACAGCAGTTACAGCTTAACTAGAGGCAGAGGATGGAAAGACATTAAATTCAGTGTAGACAAAAGCGGGTGACTGGGAGGCTGCACACACAAGGGCCCTTTCTCCTCTGGGAGATCTGCTGGTCTAGCCAAGCCTCCTCTGAACCTGTAAACCTTCCTGACTAGTTCTATATAGACTCCTGCTGATGAATTTCATGCCTGTAAGTATGATGAACAGAAATAACAATGCCCACAGGGCTGAGCAAGTACGTGGTGGAAGTGGGGGGACGTTTTCAGTGCAGAAGAGAATGAGGGGAGGCAGGCTTCCTAACCTTTACATATTTTTGGTAACTCCTCTCTCCTGTCCATTCTCACTACCTGTACCCTAATTCATACTCTTATCATCTTACAGTGCTGTCTGTTTCACTGTTCTAAAAGACAGCTTTTGTTATACCTACTCCCCTGCTGAAGAACCTGTAATAGCTCTCATTTTTTTCCCTAAAGGAACATCCACCTTCCTCAGCAGGGAAATTTAAAAATGCCTCTACTTATTAAGTGTGCTTACTATATGCCAGTGTGCTAAGTGCTTTCTGTATATTTTGCATTTTAATCTGCATAGTAACTCCAGTAAGGTGGGTATTATTTTAACTTTCCAGACTAGAAAGCTGAGGCTCAGTGAAGTTAAGCAAAGTTAATAGTCAGAGCAAAGTGTAATTTGTTTTCTGTTTCGCCATCTAACATCATCTGCCTCTGTTTTCTTCTTGACTCTTTTGTTCTAATCCAACGACATACTCATTGTTTGGGGTTGAGTATTAGAAAACCACAGGCCTCAAATCAGCTGTATGACTGTCAGCAAGCTACTTAATATCTCTGAGCCCCAGAGGGGTAACATTCACCCTGGAGGTTGTTGTGAAGCTAAGACCTGTTTACTTATATCTGGCACCATGCAGACCAGACAAACACTGATCACCTGAATCTCCAGATCCACTGACTTTCAGCTCCAGGCATTCTCTCTTCCTGAAATGGTTCTCACTCCTCTCACCTGCTGGAACTGGACCCAGGCTTCAAGATCCAAATCAAATTCTCAGCCTCCAGGAAGCCAGCCATCCCTACAACCCTGGCACATACCAGCCTTCCACTCAGAATGACACTCATCTGCGCCCTTAGGTGCCACAGGGCTTGGCCAGTGTCTCTTTTTTGCATCCCTTACCATTAGGCCTTGCTCACAGTAGGCATTTAATCAGTACCAGTTGATTGACTGATGCCAGGAGTATAGATTCTAGCCTCTGAGGAGACAATCCACTCAGGCTGAATACTGATCTTGGTCAATTGGGCAGCTGTGGCCACTGAAGCCTTTTGTTTTGCTCACTCTGGATGGCCTACAGAAGACACAGAGCTTTCTTGGGCCAGGCCAGTATCTATTATAATTGCTCTGCAGCTTCTCTGTGCCTGTGCATGGGGGTCTGACTCACGGTGTGCCCTCTGCCACGTCTATGCCTTCAGCCAACCAGGGAGAGTCAGAATAGGTTTTCCAGAGCCTTGGCTACCCACATATCTGAAAGGGCAGGAGCCGGAAACTGAGGTGTCAGAAAAGAAGCAATTTCTCGCAAGGCTAGGTAAACAAGATTTGAATATTTCATCCCCATCCCCTGTAGAATCCGGTGAGCAGAGGCAGCGCATTATTTTGCTCACAATGGGGACACAGTATGTTTTCCAGGGCTTCTGATGAGTTCTGTGGCCATGCCGGGCTCCCCTGGCCATTTCTGGGTTATATAAATGTTTGATGAAAACTCTCTCAGGGGAAATCAAATTTTTATAAGAATTTAATGATAGCCCTTCCAGATGCGTGATGGCTTGAAATGATGGTTCATTAACCCTTCACCAGCTGACAGTCTCGCCCAGAGATCTAGAGAAGGCCTAGAAAAGTAATACCCACTTCAAGCTTTCATAGAAGTGAGAAATAATCGCCCTTAATAAAATGTCCTATTGAGAAAGCTGGGTTCCCTCCTGTCCGACTTGGGTGCATATGGTGTCACAGATTCTCTGCCCACACACAGCACTCACCACACTCCATGAGGACAATGCCTGGTTCTTCATTCATCCATCTGCTTCTGGGGGAGAAAAGTATATTCCAAGGAGCCTGCGGTTCTTAGACTATCTCAAGTCATTTCAGAATGTCTTTTTGGCCCGAAGTCAAGGTTTTCCTGGTGTGTATCAGATGCTTCAAGTGGATTCCTCCAATCTGAGATTAACTCTTATACTATACAATGAAAAGAAGTGAAGGGCTAGTCCTTGAATGGACTGGCATCCACAAAAATCACTTCTTTCACTTATCCTTGATGCCTGAGCACACAACGAGCTTTGACATTGCCAAGAAGGAGGCAGAATGGTGTCCATAACACAGATGGCAATGGATTGGCACAACATTCATCCCACATCTCAAAGCAAGTTCTGGATACTGTCAAGATCAGAAAGCCAAGGGATAACCGGGCTCCCCACTCACTTCTGGGTTCCTGGCCATAGCATCTTTTTGGCCATTTTTATGGCAACAGATGAGCAAGAAAAAGCAGGCAACTACTACTGATAAAAGCAGGCAACAACACGAATGGAGCTCAAAAACATCATGCTGGGCAACTGAAGCCAGGATTTTTTTTTTAAGTATATACTATATAAAAAGCCCGCCTTTGTGAAGTTCTGAAACAGGCAAAAACTAATTCATAGTCAAAGAAATCAGAACAGTGGTTGCCTCAGGGTGGAGGACTGACTGGGAAGAGAAAAAAGGAACTTTCTGAGGTGATGAAAATATTCTATATCTTGATAGAGACACAGATTATAAGGGCGTAAGATTCATCACAATTCTTGCAATTTAACACAAGTTCAATCATTGTATGCAAATTAGATCTCAATTAAAACAGTACTGAAAGGCATAAAAAGGAAAAAAATCTTGGCTTCGGAGATCATCTTCTTCTTCCTTCTTCTGTTCTTCTAATGAACAGATTATGTACTCAGCTACATAGGAAGCCCTGTACTTACGTATGCATGTATTAAGGCAAAGAAGAGACTTGGTCCCTGCCCTTAGGGAGCTTGCAGAGACCAAAAGACCTTCCTCTGTTCTTAGTGCTGCTGCTGCTGAGTCGCTTTAGCTGTGTCCAACTCTGTGCGACCCCATAGATGGCAGCCCACCAGGCTCCCTGTCCCTGGGATTCTCCAGGCAAGACTGTTCTTAGTGCGGTGGCTCTCAAACTCTTTTTGGCCTCCAACTTACAGTAAGAAATATGTCTTATATTGTCACACACACACACACTTGATGGCTTGAAATGATGGTTCATTAACCCTTCACCAGCTGACAGTCTCGCCCAGAGATCTAGAGAAGGCCTAGAAAAGTAATACCCACTTCAAGCTTTCATAGAAGTGAGAAATAATCGCCCTTAATAAAATGTCCTATTGAGAAAGCTGGGTTCCCTCCTGTCCGACTTGGGTGCATATGGTGTCACAGATTCTCTGCCCACACACAGCACTCACCACACTCCATGAGGACAATGCCTGGTTCTTCATTCATCCATCTGCTTCTGGGGGAGAAAAGTATATTCCAAGGAGCCTGCGGTTCTTAGACTATCTCAAGTCATTTCAGAATGTCTTTTTTGGCCCGAAGTCAAGGTTTTCCTGGTGTGTATCAGATGCTTCAAGTGGATTCCTCCAATCTGAGATTAACTCTTATACTATACAATGAAAAGAAGTGAAGGGCTAGTCCTTGAATGGACTGGCATCCACAAAAATCACTTCTTTCACTTATCCTTGATGCCTGAGCACACAACGAGCTTTGACATTGCCAAGAAGGAGGCAGAATGGTGTCCATAACACAGATGGCAATGGATTGGCACAACATTCATCCCACATCTCAAAGCAAGTTCTGGATACTGTCAAGATCAGAAAGCCAAGGGATAACCGGGCTCCCCACTCACTTCTGGGTTCCTGGCCATAGCATCTTTTTGGCCATTTTTATGGCAACAGATGAGCAAGAAAAAGCAGGCAACTACTACTGATAAAAGCAGGCAACAACACGAATGGAGCTCAAAAACATCATGCTGGGCAACTGAAGCCAGGATTTTTTTTTTAAGTATATACTATATAAAAAGCCCGCCTTTGTGAAGTTCTGAAACAGGCAAAAACTAATTCATAGTCAAAGAAATCAGAACAGTGGTTGCCTCAGGGTGGAGGACTGACTGGGAAGAGAAAAAAGGAACTTTCTGAGGTGATGAAAATATTCTATATCTTGATAGAGACACAGATTATAAGGGCGTAAGATTCATCACAATTCTTGCAATTTAACACAAGTTCAATCATTGTATGCAAATTAGATCTCAATTAAAACAGTACTGAAAGGCATAAAAAGGAAAAAAATCTTGGCTTCGGAGATCATCTTCTTCTTCCTTCTTCTGTTCTTCTAATGAACAGATTATGTACTCAGCTACATAGGAAGCCCTGTACTTACGTATGCATGTATTAAGGCAAAGAAGAGACTTGGTCCCTGCCCTTAGGGAGCTTGCAGAGACCAAAAGACCTTCCTCTGTTCTTAGTGCTGCTGCTGCTGAGTCGCTTTAGCTGTGTCCAACTCTGTGCGACCCCATAGATGGCAGCCCACCAGGCTCCCTGTCCCTGGGATTCTCCAGGCAAGACTGTTCTTAGTGCGGTGGCTCTCAAACTCTTTTTGGCCTCCAACTTACAGTAAGAAATATGTCTTATATTCACACACACACACACACCTCTAACATAACAGTTTTACCAAATAAAACTTAACCTTACTAATGTAATGCACCCTGATGTTTTCTTTCCCATTCCACTCTATCCTAGTCTAGTTTATTCATTAAAATAAAATAAGCCAAACCTTCATGACTCCTCTAATAGATCATGACCTATAGTTTGAAAACCACAGTCCTACTTCCGGTGCTTAGCTCTGGTGCTGGAATTGGCCAGTTAGATAAAAAATGATCTCTCTGTATGCCTATGAATACCTCTAGGATAAGAATTATTTTATTCTTTTTGTACCCTGATGGTGCAGGGCACATAGTTTCATCCCAAAGAAATATTGAACATTTGTAGAGCATAATAATGTTATAAGCTTTCTTTCTTTCTCTTTTTTAGAAGGCGAAGTAATTTCACTCCAGGAAAAACAAAAGCACAAATAAGAAACAAACAAAATAAAGCAAGAACAGTTTCACTATCCATGTGGCCTGGGGCACTGCCAGCCTGGACTCGCTCCTAGCGGCCTAGAGCCATGCCCTGGCTGAATGCTGGGGGTGCTCACTCAGCATCCTGAGGACAGGCTCCGAACAAGCTTCTTTTAAATGATAATAAGGAGCAAAAGAGCCCGCTCCTTGGACTGATTTAAAAACACCAACTCACATCTGATGGAGGGTCTGCGAACTGTGACTGGCTTAGCAGTACCCCTCTCTTCCGCAGAGGCCAGGGTTTTGGTGAAAGGGGAGAGAAAGCTACCCTGGGGGCAAAAGAAAGAGACGGAGAATCTGCAGCAGAGGTGTGGTGGACGACCAAGGCATGATTTTTTTTTTTAATTGAATGTGAGATAAACAGCAGAGATTGAGCATTAGAAAGAAGTGATTCTCCTCCTCGTGCTGAGAACAGGCCTCTTTCTCAATAGTGAGGAGCTGTTCCCGTGAGGAGGAGAAAGGATCCTACCCAAGGCTCTGACCTCCATTGAAGGACAGTGTTCAGATCGGCATCAACAAGTAGAGAGAACAAAGCAGGGCCCAAACAGGGATCAGGGCTCCACTTACCCAGTGAAACGATGACACTCAGGGCAGTAAGAGGCTGATACCTACTGACTCAAAGAGCCCTGGCTAAAGGGAGAGAGAAATTGCTATTTCAGAAACCTTCCCCAAGCAGCTCTGATGTGAGGCCAGATTTAAGTCCTCAGTGATTTAGCTCATTTCTTCAGTTTGCCAGGGGGGTGGACGGGAGACACAGCAGAGTTTCAGACCAGCTCTGTGATAAGCCTCAGGTCAACCAGCTAGTTACACAACGGCCAACTTAGACAGAAGCACACACAACATGGTGAAATGTGGCAGGTCCGTTTGCAGAAAAACCAAGGTAGACAGGCAAATATGTGAGGTCTGGCCAGAGGCTCACAAAACTCAGTTTCTGCCTGCTGACAGCCAGAGGCACGTATCAGACCTCCGCGAGGAGACCGCCAGGCTCCGCCCGAGGCCCTGGAGACGGGAGGCTGAGGCTGAGCTGGATGGCTCCATTCCCCTCACTCTGATACAGGAGGGAGAGGCAGGGGTACTTAAGCAGCTGCAGTCAGACTGGCTTAGAACTGGCCCAGACTGGTGTCTGCAGGTGAGAGCCACTGCAAGACCCAACTATAAGGTTTAAGGAGAAGCAGTGAAAAAGTGAAGTTGCTCAATCGTGTGCAACTCTACGATCCCATGGACTGCAGCCTACCAGGCTCCTCTGAAGGAGAAGCAGCAGCAGAAACCAAACCAAGGCCGACCCGTAAGGCCAGAGACAAAACCCTTATCCCTGTGTCTCCCCTGTGCAAAACACACACGCCTAAGCTTCTGATCTCTCATCATCTGTGTGTCACATCAGTGAGTATGAGCCAGAGGTCAGGGGCATCTGGGTGCCTTCCTGACCAGGACTCTAATTTGCAGTTTGACTTTGGGCAGGAACTCTTTCGACCCCCTACCTAGATTTTCTTATCTACAAATTGGAGATTGTAATATTGATCCCAAAGAGTGACATGACAATTAAATGAGATGATACTTAAGAGCTATATAAACTACTAAGGTATGACATTCTAAGCCTCTAGCTCTTGGCACTCAGTTCTATGGGCAAGTAGCTGATCTAAGGGAACATTTCCTGGGACACGCAAGTGCACAGTGGCTGTGAGCCTGGGTTTACTAATCAGACCTAGGTACCAATTTTGCCTCTGTTATTTATTAGCTCACTCTGGGTAAAGTCATCTAAATGCTCTGAATTTAAATATGTAACAATGGAGGTGGTAACACTTTCCTCCCAGGATTCTAGGGAGGACCCAATGAAAAGAAGTGTAAAGTGCTTCATCTGATGCCTGGTACATGGCAAGCCCCAGAAGGATCATGGCTACCATGTTCATAAGTGTTCTCAAAATGCTCTAAGGTGCCTGAGCAACAGAACTGGGGGACTCCTGACCAGATCTTCAAAATCAGGAGAAGGGACCCTTGTGTCCCTCGTACCCTTGCGCCTTTGGCTTTAAGCACTTACATCAATAAGGTCAGACAGGTCGTGGATGTAGTACTTGAAGACAGATGCGTTGGTGGCTTCCAAGGCCAGTAAGTACTCATTCGGGCTTTAATGGCCTTCAGCTTATTCTCCGTATACTTGGCTTGGCGCTGAAAAGAGAACAGAAGTTCATTTTTACTTTTTTATTTTTTCAAGAGGGGAGACTGTTCTCTAAAAGGTAAAAAGTACAGTACATTCAAGAACCCCAATTGCACTGCTACTCCCTATGCGCGTCTGCCTTAAATTGGGTTCTAATTCTGGGCATAATGTAGATTCAAGGGCATAATGTAGAACAGCCCCGGAAAGGTTAGTGAGGCTCCTATTTTAGACGTGTGTCCCACTTTGGTTCTATCTGTAAGTTCCACACTCCACCCCTGCACCGCCACCCTGAAGGAGTGTCATTATACCTGCCTCTGAACGCCTGACGTCTGAAGCCAAACCCTAGGTCTACAGTTCCCCTCCCAGGCTTGGGAAGGGCGACTGCTGTTTCTTGTTGGTCTGCTACAGATGCCCAAGTTCTTCCAATAACCAGGATTTCTTTCAGGGCAGACTGCAAGGTCACTAAGCACTAAAGGAGCCCAGAGCTTCCTTGCCCTGCTCTCCTCAGGGCATATTGGAAATCTCCTGTCAGCCCCGACTTCCACAGTGTTCCTCCCCAGAGCCTACACACCTTCTCCTTCATCTTCTCAATCTTTTTCACCGAGCTCCTCCGGACATGCTTCTCCTCAATGCGGACGTTGGAGGTGGAGTCAGGAGAGCGTGGGGCCTGCCGGTCCTCTTGCTTTACGGATTTTCCGATTTGCTTCTCCTCCTGCTTCTCCGCCTCCTTTAGCTTGCTCTGAGCACTGATGCTGTCGGCATTGTACATGTGATATGTCTTCATGACCTGCAAGACACCCCCACCCCCACCCCTAGAGGTCAAGCCAGTGGGGTCAACTCTTTGCTTTACAGGCTAAGAGACTCAGCTGGACCTCTCCTCCATGAGCAATATTCTCATACCCTTAAGGGCAAAATTCATACGTGTTTGGTTCAGCAAACTTCCTATATTAAAGACCACTCCAAAGCACAGGAAAGCAGTATTTGAATGAGCCAATATGTCTTACTGTTTAAATGATTTTATGTCTTCCACCATAGGATTGTGGGATCCATAGGATTCCATAGGAATCATGTACTCCTATTTATGAACATTTGTGAGCATTTTTACTTTATATGGGTAATGTCCATTACAAGACCAAGATAGGAAACATTAACACTCAGACCCTGAGAGCAAAGCCTTCCTGGGCTGGCTGGGACCCTGAAGAGGGCAGCACAGCCCGCGGAGCAGCTCACACTTGGGGACTTTCAGACATGAAACGGGGAAGCGGAACAGCTCCACACCTGCTTTCTAATGGCCTGTGTCCTGGGGGTCTGCCTGGTTCGCTTTATCCAGGTCAAATGCCCTCTCTCGCTTTATCCAGATCAAATGCCCTCTCTCACAGCAAGAACAGGGCAGCCACCACTTACTGAGCACTGAGTGTACTTCCCCGACTATGTGCCAAGTGCTATGCATGCATTTTTTTCATTCTTGTAGCAATCCTGTGGTCTAGACAACAGCCCCAAGAAGACTGTAAACCTGCAGAAAGATTCAGGGAGGAGCCTAAGAAGGAATCCATATCAGGTGAAGCTGGAGTTGCCAAAGGAAGGACGTAGTATCAAAGGAGAAGATACAACTTTCACATTTTTCATCACAGCAACGGTTTGAAAGTCTAGTCCCTTTTCCTAAAGAGGAAGCTGGGAAGCCTGGGACCTGCCTTCATTTCCTCCCAAACAATACTTCCAGCCACCAGGTGTCTGCACCTCCCTGCTGGAGCTCTCTGTTTCCATACAGCGAGCCTCTGCTTCTATCTGGAAATTCAAAATGCTTGATGACAAACCAAGTTCAAGAGTGCTGACATTCTGATGCCACGAGTGGGAGAATCAGAGAGTGTAGGAGCTGGGGTGTATGCGTGTGTGAGAGCAGGGACTAAACAGCAGAGGAGGGCCAGGGTGTAATAATGATAATCTCGATCACTTGGTCAGTGCTGTGTATCAGAGGCCTGATGTACGTCACCTCATTTAACATTCACAAGTCTATGAAGGACATGCTATTATTTCCACTTTTAAAGATGAGGAAACTGAGGCTCAAAGAGATTAACTTTCACATCCAAGGTCACACTGCTAGCAAATAAATCAGAATCAGGATTTAAACCCAGGTTTGTCAGGCCACAAATTTCATGTCTTTAGTCACTGACCACCAGTGTCTCCCTTCTGTATAGGCCATGGCTGGATTAGTTGGGAAGAAAGGCTAAACTGAGTCGAGAGGCTTAAAAAGAGAATGTGGTTTTCTTATCAATGTTGAGTTAGAGCCATAGTCTCAAATGGGGGCTAATTTGGCCCCCAGGGGAACAATTCCTAGAGAGATTTTTCATTGTCACAGTATTACTTGGCCCCAAATATCCATGATTCCAAGGCTGAGAAATGCTGGGTTAGAGGAATTTTGGGTACCTATACTCCTCCCTTAGAGAAGGCAATGGCACCCCACTCTGGTACTCTTGCCTGGAAAATCTCATGGATGGAGGAGCCTGGTAGGCTGCAGTCCATGGGGTCCGCAAAGAGTCAGACACGACTGAGCGACTTCACTTTCACTTTTCACTTTCATGCATTGGAGAAGGAAATGGCAACCTACTCCAGTGTTCTTGCCTGGAGAATCCCAGGGATGGCAGAGCCTGGTGGGCTCTCGTCTATGGGGTCGCACAGAGTCGGACACAACTGAAGCGACTTAGTAGCAGCAGCATACTCCTCCCTTAGCTGGAGGTGGAGGAAGGAGTATAGAATATTGGGATACTGACAAAATCAAAGTGCTTTAAACATTAAATGATGTCTCACTTTCGATGGAGATTATTTAAAATCAGCTCCACCTTATTCTGAACCTGACATCTCCCTTAAGTATAAGATCTACTCTGTATATTCTCTACATAGGAAAAGCAAGCAATATTAGCATCTGACAGCATTAAAAACCTTCCTAAGTAATTGGTCTTCCAGATTTCCAGATTGACTAAGAAGCAAGAAATAGGCATCTGCTATCCAAGCTGAAGAAGGTAGATAGGAGGCTCCTTTTTCTCTTTTCATCTGAATGTAACTAAGGGATTCAAAAGTTTGAGTGAACCATTATGAAAGTGAATTGACTTTAAGAAAGTGATTTTTTATTCCATGAAGATGTGTAATAAATAAAGAGGAAATGCTGTTAATGAACATGAAGGACCAAAGGAAAGGGGGAGGTCAAAGGCCAACAGGACAACAAATGAAATAATAAGAATTAACAATGCATATTACTCCTTTCCCCTAGAGAACTTTAAAGACCTCACTTTAAAAGAGGAAAACACTATCTCGTCTAAGAAACTATAAATTCCTAAGGGTAAGTACTACTTCTTCTTTTTGTGTTTTTCTTTCTTCTCCACAGTTAAGAAACATGTTATGTACACAGTGGTAGATTTATAATCAATGTCGTTGCCCAAATGACTGAATCTCTCCTCTGTGCAAATACAGGAGAAGTATAACTAGGGCCCTTCAACTCAAGGGGAAACTAAGGATAAAGCTTGAATAATTGACTGTAAAAAAAAAAAATTGTTGAAGAAATAGGGAACTCAAGATAGGAGTTGGAGAAATATATATAGTGAAGCAAATACAAACTAAGGGGAAAATCCTGAAGTCTAAATTCTCAGTTCTACAAAGGAATTCACTTTACTTTGAAAAATGAAATACTGAATTCATGTCTTTAATTCTGCTCCCTCAAGCCATATCAAAATAAGAAAAATAATGAAAGCAGAAGATAAAAAGTGGAGAGGCAAGAAGCAACCAGACTGAAATCACAGAAACCCTCAGAGGAATCAATGGAAGTGGGATGAAGGTGGGGCTAAGAACAGAAAGTGCTGAGTGCCTGAGAACACTCAGACTTCCAGACCTCCCCTGCCCCTCTGCTGGGAAGACTAGAGGCTTATTTCCTTACGGAGGGTCTATGTCTGGGGACAACTGTCCCAGCTGAGGATAGGGCTACTGAAACTAAAACAGGAAAATTCCATACTTAATGTTGAGATGGCCAAGGCCTCTTCACAACTCAGACCCTAGATATAGGTAGGAGATCAGAAAAGCCTTATATGGGGAAACTGCTCACCTGATACAAAAGACCTACAAATACTGACATCAGAGCTTTCCCAAGGACACAGTCCAGTCAGATCACCCTACAGTAAAGACCACAGTTGACACAGAACTTTCAAGAACCATTTAGTGTCTCACTTTAAAATATGAGCAGGCAACGGAAGATTACCAAACGTTTAAGGAAAATATCTAATGTGAAACACCAAGACCAAAACCAGCAATTAGGGAGAAAACAGAAAGTATACAGAAAGAAGAAAACTTCAAAATTCACCCATCAATAATATCCCTAGAGAGATCATTGAGAAATGAAAAGACAATACATCATGAAACAAGAGCAGGATGCAACAAAAAAGGAGCACTTAGAGAATAATAAAAGAGCCCTTGGCAATTAGGATTTAATTCAAACATCTCTCCAAGGAGCCTGCCTTCACGCCCTTCTGTGTATACACGTGAAAGAGTCATCACCTCACCTTTTCCTTCTGCTTTACTTTTCTGTCTCATGTTAAAATTAATGCCTCGAGTTCAAGGACATCTCTTACATGTCTTTCTATCCCTAGTGCCAAGTGCTGGGGACTATTAACTGACATTGTTCCGAGGAAGCAGGTGCTAAATTCCAGTCTGAAGTGGCTCTGCAGACAGCTGCCACACCAAATCAAGGGGATATATATTCACGGGTAGTACAGGAGCTTGAAACCTGTGGGGCGACAGCAGCTTCAGTGTCCCCAGACCTCATCTTTCTTTCTCAATCCTAGGGCTTCACTGGCTCTTCCTGCTCAGCCAGTCCACGTGCCTTCCATGCCCCTGCCTTCACTCCTTCCTGTGGGAGCTGGTTGGGCTTTTCCAGATACAGCCTCGGAGTATAACTGAGGTAGAGAATTCTGGAGTTCTTTGGGAAGCAGTGTGCTCTGACTTCAAAGGCATTCCTGATTCATCAGTCAGAAAATGAAAACCACTGATACCATGGCCCACAAACCAGCCGGTCCCTTAGGGGGTAAAGAGCATGTAGAGGAGAATGCTCCCTGGGATTGCTCTCTGAGAGCAGCTGTGGCAAGCGGCCTCTGGCACAGAGTGCCAAGTCAGGAAAATCAAAGGCCCTTCAGGCAGAAAAGAGGAAGGTGCAGAAAGGCAGCTGGCCACTGATGGTGAGCATCTGGGCCTCTTGCCCAGAGGCATCTTTATTTGGGAACACCTGGGTCCTGCCCCTTAGATTACCAAGATTAAAAATATCTAAATTCTCAACCCAAAGGTAATCAGTCTCCCAAAAGAGGTATCTGTGGGCATTAAGGACAGATACAAGCAAAGAGGAGCACTGAATATGCTTGGTTCCTTTACATCCTTGGTTTCCTTCATCCCATGCTTGCAAATAACTTGGACTGCTTATCCAAAGATCAAACGAGGGGAAAGTTCCTTACAAAAAGTCCTTCCTTGTTTTCTTCTTAACTCCTCTGAGGAGAGAGACAGACAGAGAGTATGTGTACAACAAGTATCTCCTGGAGGCAGCTACAAAAGTCCTAAGCTCCTGCTTGAAACCACTGTCATGTAGGGTGACAATCACCCTGGCTTACTCAGGACTTTCCTAGGCTCAGCACTGAAAGTCTCATGTCCCAGGCAAACTGAGATAGTCACCCTAATGCCATGGTACCTTACTCAGACCAGTCCTATACTTCCTTTACGCTCCAGAAGAAAAAACTTATACTTCTATTCTCTGAACTTTCTAATGGCCAACAATCTGCAAACTCATCTGACCCTTAACTATAGTCTGATATTTCATGAAGCATGATTTCCCCAAATCCCCCACTCCCCCAGGAGATGGGAGACACCAGCACATGGAATATGTGGAGATGTGGCTCAAGAGGTCAGGAGTTCCCCCTAAGATCATACAGCTGGTGGAGCCCAGGTAGGATCTGGGTTGCCTAATTCAGGAAACTCTAGTCACTAGAGCAGGGGTTTTCAATCTTGGTACTATTGACCATTTTAGGCCAGACAATTCTTGGTTGTGAGGATCTGTCCTGCATGTTATAAGATTTCAGTTGCATTCTGACTTTCAGCACCTTCTACTCCAGTTGTGACAGTCACAAATGTCTGCAGACACTTCCAAGTGTCCCCTTGCCTGAAAAATCCCCCTGATTGAGAATCCCTGCACCAGACTGTTTTGCCTTCTCTGGAACTTTCCATCTCTGCTCATTTCTCTTTTCCTACTGTCTGCTGGCCTTAAATAGATTATAAGAGCGTGTGCCAACTCACCTAATGGAAGGGGACACCGTGCCCAGCCAATTCTTGGTCTGCACACCAGTGGGAGGACCTTGTGCTCTGCGTTGACTGTGGCCTCACAGTGGCCAGTGAACACTAGTCAACGCTGGACTGCCTGATGGCTACAGCTGGAAGTGCCACCTGGGCCCTCCTCAGACCAGAGCAGTGAGTTCCAAGGTTTTCTTTCATACACCAAAACATATTATGCCTTTTCACTTATTTATTTAAAAAAAAAAAAATCATGGTACATTAGGAGATCCAGGATGCAGAGTAAGCTAACAGACCCCTAGACACTGCTCTTCCTCTGCTGCCTCCAGGTCCCCTGCAGAAACAGCACCCTGGATTCAAATTGGTTTGGGGCTTGCTGATTATCCACCCTGCTCCTCCCTAGAAAGGGCAACAGCAGAGACCCAAGATGCTTATGGGAAAATGAAAGGATTCATATAATGACTACACGTGTCATCTTCTATCCTGGTGAATTGAGTAATAGCTCTTCATGGTGCCTAAAGTTGCTCTAAAAATAAAGAGCAGAAGTAAAGCATTAAAAAGACCAGGGGGTTCAGGAAACTCATCCAGTCTGAACATGGTTCATGAACATGCTTCTATTTTTAAAAAGGGTTAACTTCATTTGAAAGAAATGAAGACTTGGGAACTGAACCAAAGGGAACCATCTATCTACTTAACTTCAGAGCAGAAGAGTCACAGAGCAGAAACTGCAAACAAACTGAGCGTCACTGGAGACAAAACTGATGACCACTCTACCCTATTTACTTGCTTAACAGTTGCCCTGACAGCGTGGCCACGCCTTGGCTTTTGGATCAAGAACATGGAATTCTCTGATCTCAAATGCCTGTGATACATGTCACCACTGCCTGTCTTCCTGTGAATTAAAAAAAGGAAGAAAAAAAACAAACCTGTAGTGAATAAGCAAGTAAACACAGGAAATTAATTTTGCCTCCAAAACAGGATGGGGCAACCCTGGAGAATGACACAAAGGCCTGGCACAGCCCAGCCGGAGAAGGGGCCCTGAAAGGCGCTAGCTGCACAATAGGAACAGTCCCTGTACAGCAGCAGGAATTTCTTTGGTGTGCATGTTTGTTTTAATTATGAAGCATGACTAGAAACAAAAACAGCCCCACCACCTCCCTGTGCCTGAAGAAACACGCGTCAGTCACAGATATCATGTGCCAGTCACTTCAGAACAAACCCTGTTTTCTCCACCAAACCCAAAGCCTGGCCCATCACTAAGGTGCGGCCTTTACAAAACCCCAGGGAGTCGATGCAAAGCTCTCTCTCCTGAACTGGTCCCTTATGTTGAGGGCATTGAGGACTCTGCCTCCCTCTAGAGTGCTCGCTCTGTTCTCAAACCAGGAGATAAATCTGAGAACTGACGCAAAACTTTGAACAACAGGTCCTTTCCAACAGGGTGTGTACTATTCAAAGAGCAACAGCAATGTAAACTGAGTTCCTTACTATTTGGTTCGGGGTCCCTCGTTTGCTATTCATGAGGGTCAGTTGTGCTGGTGACCTAGACCTTCGCTGGTCTCTGGTGATTAAGCCCCCAAAGAAGCCAGAGTCAGCCTGCATAACTAAAGAGGGATCCTATTTTGAGAAAGTGTTTTTGGGCTCAGTCCAGTTTGAAAATAAAGAGTGCAAGAAGAGATGGGTGAAGTCATCCCCAGCGGGGACCATGCACTGTCCTCAACCTCAGCGCAGCTCTGCTGCTCACGTGACTATGGCCACAAGCTGCCAAATGCTGCTTCCCTCCGCTTGTGAAAGAGCCAAGCAACCCAGCTGATTTACCGAGTAGAGCTCATTCAGGACCTTCATCAGATCATCTTGGAGCTGCTGGCCGACTTCTTTACTCTGCAAAGAAAGAAGAATGAAGGTTAACTGGGAAACAGAAGGAAGGAGGAGGAGGCAACAAAGGCAAGAGCAGCTCTGACTCCACAAGTAACGCAGACTCAATTAAGGCCCATTATTTAACCCAGCAAATCAGATAACCACTCCGATCAGGCCAAATTATGGTCGGATTACTCAAAGAGTTTTAATAAAATGAAACGCGCCCCTTTGAGACTCTAGCAAAGGCAATCGTGTGGAGGGAAAATGGGTTGTAGCCTTTGCTTTTTCAATTGGCTGCCAAAGAGAAGGTCTGAAAGCTACAACCTACTACTTAGCAATAGTTAGGTGAGACGAGCTTTTTTGAATCCTTGTAGTCAGGCATTCCTGACAATTGTGGAGCAAAGTAAGATGTGAAATAGGATGAGACAGACATGTGTACATAAATAAAATATCCAAGGACTTCAAAGTACCTGACAAATAGGAACCTCCAAGCAAAAAGAAGCTATACCTCTTAATTGCTTTATTGGTAGAAGCACCAGACTCAAAGGGCAGTGGCGTCTCAATCATGACTGGTTGCTAATGTTACTTGAGACTGATAATACACATTGAAAGTGAAAGTCGCTTAGTCTGTGTCCAACTCTTTGCAACCCCATGGACTGTAGTCCATGGAACTCTCCAGGCCAGAATATTGGAGCGGGCAGCCTTTCCCTTCTTCAGGAGATCTTCCCCACCCAGGGATCAAACCCAGGTCTCCTGTATTGCAGGCAGATTCTCTACCAGCTGAGCCACAAGGGAAGTTCATAATACACATTAAGAGTCTCCAACAGGTCAACCTTAAGCAGTGGTAACTCTCAGATTCTTTGCTGCTGCTGCCCAGGGCTGGCATCTAACTATATGGGGAGAAGGGCAGAAATAAAGAATAAGGAAGCAGGAAGGAAATACGAGCCATGCCTTTGATACTGAATGTTTATGCAAAGCCCACGAGAGCAGAAACATAAAACTGGCTGGCATCACCGGGTCATTGAGAGGGAAAGCCCTTGTTTTATCTTCTGCCAGCTCCTAGGTCTTTCCTACTAAAAATCAGATACCAACAACACCCTTCTAATAGGTGGTATAATACTACTCCTTGGAACACCTCAGCTCCCATGCAAAGAAAGGAAGACATCCTTCATGTCAGACACATAATTATTTAAGATTTTGCTTTTTTTTACAAGATGTATGACTTTAAAAATATTTTTTCTGATTACAAAAGGAATATATACATTTATTGCAATAAATAAGAAAACTGTAGAAAATTTCAAAAAAGAAAATGCAACCCTTAATTCCTACTTCTAAGAAATCACCACTTCAGGTTTGTTATACATTTTTCTCTCTACAATGTTTATGGAATTTGGATTGCATTATACACACTGTAACTTATCCACTTAGACATAAGCTGTGAATATTCCCCTAAATATTACTCTTCCATAGCATTATAATAAGATTATATTGATGTAGTCCTATACTCTTGCACATTAACTTTGCATACCAATTTTTATAATAAAATATGCTGCATTTAATTACTTTATATATAATTTACATATACATCTTGATTATTTTCTCCTAGATGTAACCTTGCTGAGTCAAAGGCTGCTAACTTACACCATTAAATGGCCCTTGGGAAAAACTGTACCCATTTAAAATACCACCAGAAGCATACAAGAATGTTCTTTTACTTTATTTTATCTTGAAAATTCTATATGGTAGCCTCTTAATTAAACTTTTTTTCTTATGTGCTTAGCAGTCATTTTCACTTTTCTTTTAGACTTTGCCACTTTTCTATTATGGAATTAATTATGGAATATAATACATGTGTGACCTTTGTTGTGAGCAGACATGAATTTGTACACTTGGTAGTGAGGAGAGGGATGGAGGGAACCCTGAATTAGCAATCATGAGACTCTTCTATTTCTAGCTCCTCCACCATCAAGAAGATAACTTTGGACAACCTGGTAATCTCTTTGGACTTCTGTTTTTCTTTCCAAAGAATGAAAGTCTTTGGCTTAAACATTCCTAAGTTCTTTTCCAACTTCTGCCATTCTATAATTTTTCACCATCTCTTGCCTAGCTTCTTGAGTCCACATTAGATTCCAGCACCGGCCACTTCAGTGGACAGTGGGTTGGCCTTCCTCCATAGAGCAGAAGATAATGAGCAGGTTCTCCTCAGGGACCAAGATGCTTTACAAAATGGATGGCTTCAGGAGTATCTTGCCAACCTTAAATTTACTATCCCCAAATGACTCGTTCAATGCCCTCCACTGCTGGAAGAAGCCACAAGAGGAAACGCCTTTCATCCAGGATTCCCATCACGAGCAGAGCGGAGCTCCATGGAAGCAGCAGGGCTCCAAGGAGGTGAAGTGAGGCGAAATGACTCACCCACCAGTCCCAGAATCAGCAACAAGGCCAGGAAGTGACCACGAGCATCACTTGCAAAGGCCCTGCCCTCCAGCCTCCAGGCCAGCTCCCCCTGCCCGCCGCCCGCCTCCCCTACCCCTCCTGGTGTTTCGATGGCAGACATTCCAGGAGGCTTCCATTCCTCTACCCTACTGCAGACCCATGACTTAAATAACCTAGCCCTCCACAGGAGATGGGACAGGGAGAGGGGCAAAAGCATGACCAACAGCACAGCAATTAAGCCCAAGCAGATGTTTCCTTTCCTGCACTGATTAGTTGGAAAAGGACCGACTCAACTATTATCCCTGTTTATTTGAACAGGCTGCTGAAGTGATCCTGACTTACTCTCCTTCTGGCTGCGGGCTGGGCGGGGAACACACGTGTTGTTAGCAAAGTTACAGTTATGAGAAAGCCCCCCCACCATCAGGAGCCATTCTAACTCGAGGGGAGAGGCAGGAAATAGCCTGTACCTCTCCTCTCACAGATGATAAAAGGCCACCGTTCTCCATTTCCGAAACCTTAGCTGTGTGCCTCTAGGGGCCAGCGTGGCCCCGGCGACCCGAAAAGGGCTTCCGTGCTGGCGTCCGCGGAGCGGTTGTCAGAATGGGGAAGCTCCAAGGGGGACCCACCCAAAGACAAGGGGGACATTTATTCCTGGGAACAACAGGGCCTGGTGAGGCCGTGACAATGTAGACTGTGGGGCCTTTCCGTTTCCTATGAAAAACAGCAAGGGGCTCCGCCGAGGCAGGGAAGAGAAAGAGCCTACAGAGCAGGCTTTGTGCGCTATCACACAGCCTGCATCTCTTTTCTTTAAAATTTCTTGGAAGAGAATGAGTCATCTAAACATCGCAGGAAACCAAATAGAAGTCGAGGGAAAAAATGACTTTGGGCAAAGTTTTTCTCTTAAATGTTTGCATAGTAATCTCTGCCTGGAAAAAAAGAGAAGATGCCTAAATTTAGACTAGAGATGTGGCACAGTGAACAATGCTGGTTCTCTGGGGGTAGGGCCCTGGTGTGCCCAGGCGGGGGCTTTTATTTTGACACTCACCACAACTGTTTGGCCGCGTGTTTCCCAGGCTCTCCCCTGCCTGCCTGCTGCCGGGGCGGGGCTGATCGGAAGGCAGCGAGATTGCAACAGGGCCTGCCAGCTGTGTGCTTACAAAATGGGCAGGGAGTCCTCCAACAGATAGCAGCACTGGACAACAGAACCGAAGCACACAGCCTCGCTTCCCCAAGACCAGCAAGTTCTGAGAGCTCCTCACCCACAGCAAGGATACAGCAGCAGAAATATAAGGAAACATGGGCTGGGCTGGTGGGACACTGCTCCCTCAGCTTTGGAGCAATATGAGTCCCTGAGCTGGGATGGGCCTTGTGTGAGCACCTCCCAAAGAACACTGATTAGGAAAGGGTTTTCAAACCAGTCCTCATCAGGGAGGTTACCTGACTCTCTATGTACTTACTCAGCACCCACGTGGCTTGGCAAGTTGGGGAGGAGGGCTGCGGTTTACTGGCTCTCAACCTATACTACAAAGCTCTATTATTTGATAGGCACCAAATTACCCTTATTTGTATGAAAGAGAAAAAGAGGAAGGCATGTCTCCGCCATGTGGTGAGAGCTAATTTCAGCCCCGTCTCAAGGCTGAGCCTATCAGCAGGTAGAAACAGTAGGGTCATTTAGTTCTTCGCCGATTAGCTTGTGTCAGCAGATTTCCAAGAAAGAATCAAATTTTCAAGGGCATATAGCTCCCTCCACCACGGCTATCCTCCTCTCTACCCAAAATATATTTCTGAGACTGTTGTTAAAAAAATGTGAAACTGAATTTACATGAGCAGATTTCAGCAGAAAGAGACATGAACCCTCTACAAAGCTCTGGCAGCAAGAGAAGTGTCACCAGATGGACAGTGACATTTCAGGGGCACCAGGGCTCACTACTTCAAAGTGGCCGAATTTTAAGAGCTAGAGCTGTGCCTGAAATGTTTTTTTGGGGGGGGACAGGGCTAAAAGTAGTGGCTGTGCAGCGGCAGGGCCAGCACTGGGTGACAGTGGGCACAGTGTCCGGCCTCTCTCCAACCCAACTCAGCCCAACAAAATAGGTGGTGCAGGATGCGGCAGTGGGCGTGCAGGGTAGGGGGATCTGGTCAGAGCTCAGGAGTGACTTCTGGATTTCCCTGTGGCCACCCTACTTGTGGCTGTGCAGCGGGACATTTTCTACCCAGCTTTTACTCGCTAAGATACCACATGGTGGCTGTAGCAAGGCCGTGCTTTGACGATACCCTGGAGAGCCCACGGTAGCATAAAAATACAAATACACTGAATTGCAAGACATACAGAGAGGTAGGCTAGGAGCTGCCATGAAAGAAACACCTTGAAGTTCTACCTTCTGAAGACAGAGTAGAACAGGATTTCTAAAAATACATTTAAAAAATTGTAATCCAGTATAATGTGTGTGTGTCTACAGTAAAAATAGTTTTTTATGTGCAGTGCATTCTGATATTTCCTATTCTTTTTTCTTCAAGTTTTTAATGCTAATCATAATTTACTGAATTCATTTTACAATTAATCAATGAGTCATTATACACAGGTTTAAAAAGACTAGAGCCACAAATTGTGGCATTGATAAACAGTGGCAGAAGCCCACCAACCAAGGTAAGTGCTATGCAACTTGGCCCTCAAGTTGGCTAGTTACACACTCTGAAGGTTAATTACTAGCTGCTGGCAAGGTAGGAAACGCTGGATTTTAAAGAGTGATCTCTAAGAAGCCATTGGCAAATGTTTATAGAACATCTATTATGTGTCAAGAACTTGTGGTTTAACTGGAATATAGCAGTATACTCAGCTTCCCTGGTGGCTCAGTGATAAAAGAATCCGCCTGCCAATGCAGGAGACGCAAGAGACACGGATTTGATCCCTGGGTCAGGAAGGTCTCCCGGAGGAGGAAATGGCAACCCACTTCAGTATTCCTGCTTGGAAAACCCCATGGACAGAGGAGCATGGCATGCTGCAGTCCACGGGCTGCAAAGAGCTGGACACGAATGAGTGACTGAGCATGCACACACACAGCAGCGTGCAAAACAGTTTAAACGTTTACAGTCTATTGAGAAAGATGGACATGAAGCTGATGTCTGAGCCTATGAGAAGGCAGCTCTTCCAGTCTCAAAAGCACTACTAGAGATGGAATTCTTATCTTAGTTTTCTAGTTCAAGATGGATTTTTTTTTCTATCTTAGCCAAGAGGTTTCCACACTTGACCTAACTCCAGAGCAAGTTAGAACCTAGCTTGCTAGAGATAGAAACGTGATTTCAAAAAATCTTGCTATTACATAGCAAAACTTCTTTGAATTTGCCTTTCTAAGTTATAAATAGGTATTTCCAGTTGTAAAGATATTGCATCAGTATAAGTGACCCCCAAAGCAGTCACATTTCATTTTTAAAGAATCCCTTGAGCTTCTCAGCATCATACAAACTAAAAACTCACCAGGTTCTCCTTCACTCAGAAGCAGATGAGCATAGTTAAATTCTCTCTGTAACAAGAGTCATATTTTAAAAGAAAATGTCAGAAGCCTGACACAGTCTGAGCCACATTATCCATCTCAGAATTTGCCTTTTGAAATATACCTGGTTTCTCAATTAGATTCCTATTTATCTAAAGAACTTAATCTTAAAAAAATCCCAAAGCTACTAAAATATGAAACCACCTAAAGCTAATGAAAGTCACAGGCTATAACTTTAAACCCTATTTCAGTCTTCCATGGTGCCCAGCCCACTGCTTTGTACACAGTAGCCAGTAAGATAATCAGTTGCTGAATCAATTAGATAAAATTTTAGACTTACACATCATGCTTCACAGAAGCTACTCCCCAGGCAGGACTGTAGCTAAATCCCTCCAACAGAGAGGCTCTATCAAACACAGGGAAGAAGAATTTTTGGTTTTTCTTATACTGCTGTTGCACAATCTATTCCCCTTTCCAGTTTCACTAATAATAATAGTAATAATAACTCTGCAAGAAATAAGCGATTTTCCTATAGGGATGGAGGAGTAGGTGTTCAGCAAAAGGGAAGAAATTGGTGGGGATGGGGGTCAGTGGTTGTAGAGGCAAAGTAAAAAGGACAGATTTATTTTCTAGATAGATTAAACAGAGAAGATCCTTCTCAGACGTACAACTGGGACTTAGTTCAATTGGGGTCATAAATTAAATGTCTAAAGGTAGGACAATCCCTGCTGCCTAGGTCAGAGAAGACAAAGAATGCCCATTACTAAATTCTGGTTTAACAAAATCAAGAGTGTTCTCCTTTAGGGCATTTGTTTCTGAAAGCCATTTCCTTAAGGCTTTCTGAGAAGTTCTGGAATGTATGAGTAGTCAGACTTAATAATCCACAGTAATGCTAGTAGGCCCTGGGAGAAAATCCATTCTTTGCTATGACAGTGAACTCCATGGATTCAATTTCTTCCTCCCATGGATACTTACTGTGCTCTGTTACAACAGTCTCTTGTCAGGGAAACATCTGATTCAGACAAGGCTGAGTCCCACTGGACTAAGGCAGGGGTGGGGTGGAGGCGGGGGACAGGAGGAGACTGAAGGCCCTCTGCTCTCCCAAGACCTTGGGATGATACAGTGTATTCATAAAACACAACCCTACAGCAATTGGAATGTCCTCCTATGGTTGTTTCAATCTCGGAATGGACTATTCTAATATTAAGAAATTAGAATAGTAAGTAAAAATTTAGAATAGTAAGTAATATTAAGCAGAGACATTACTTTGCCAACAAAGGTCTGTCAAGTCAAGGCTGTGGTTTCTCCAGTAAGTCATGTATGGATGTGAGAGTTGGACTATAAAGAAAGCTGAATACCGAAGAATTGATGCTTTTGAACTGTGTTTTTGAAGAAGACTCTTGAGAGTTCCTTGGACGACAAGGAGATCCAACCAGTCAATCCTAAAGGAAATCAGTCCTAAATATCCATTGGAAGGACTGATGCTGAAGCTGAAACTCCAATACTTTGGCCACATGATGTGAAGAACTGACTCATTGGAAAAAACCCTGATGTGGGCAAAGACTGAAGGCAGCAGGAGAGGGGGATGACAGAGGATGAGATGGTTGGATGGCATCATCAATTAGATGAGTTTGAGCAAGCTCTGGGAGTTGGTGATGGACAGGGAAGCCTGGCGTGCTGCAGTCCGTGGGGTTGCAGAGTTGGACACGACTGAGTGACTGAACTGAATTGAATACTAAGAAAATAAACTGAAAGTAATATTCTTTAAAAGGAAAGAGACAAGTCCAAGGCTTCATTTCTTAAACCATCACTGTGATCCTTCTCTTGGCAAATTTCCATCTTTAACTCTTCAGGATAATGATCTGAGGGAGTGGAATGGTGTCATTTAGGTCCTGACCTCCAGGCTAAAGGACTCCTTGAGGTCATGTTGAAGGTAAGTGATCATCCCATCCCCCAGGTAGGACACTAAAGGCATAGAAATGGTGTCTTGAGACCATGGCTTCATTGTATAGATCGGTACCCAGGGGACAAAAGATGCAAAGGCAAACAAGCAACATGAAAACACAAATCTCTCAGCAGCTATAGAATGAACTCTGGAGAAAAAACAATGGGTTGGAACTCGCAAGAAAGGGGGAGAAAAGCCAGACTGGTAAGTGGATGTAAGCACATGCCTACAATAAGGAATTCCAGTAGCTGGGGGACAGGAAGAATACTCCTGTGGCTCTCAGATGATTGGGAGGAGGTTGGGAGAATAGGGGTTAATAGAGCCCATCTGAAAGTTGGCAGCGTGAACATGGCATGCAGGGCAGCCTGGTAGGAAGTAAAACAGTCAGCAGCACCCTACAGGAAATGCCTGGGGCACTGGGAAGATCGCTGATTAGACAATTTAAAGAGGAGCCTGGCAGCAAAGTCAGTTCATTGAGGGATCTGCGTCGTTCCCATATTTCTGGAATGGCCTTAGAATCCCAATGTCCAGGAGTAAAAGGGGAGCAGGGGGTTTCCTTATGAAGAGAGCATCTTCTTAACACTTCAGGTGCCAGAGTTAGACCTGACAGGAGCATAAAGCCAGCTCTGGGAGACAGAGTCCTCGCTGGCAGAAGATCAGGAAGCATTTCCTTGGGGCTGGGTGGAGCTCTGAGTGAGGACAGCTCTCCTCATTGACAGCGGCAGTCTGCACCCCTTAGTCTCTGTCCACACTGTATCCACACTCGCAGCTATGCCTGCCAGCTCACAGTTAAAAACATCTGCATCCTCGGAGGAAGGCACCCTCCCTCATCCCCAGTGAAAAATCAGTGAATTATAAGAAAGAGGATGCACAGAGTTTGGAACTGATGATTTCCAGTCTCCAGCTCTGATTTCTCACCTAAGCACTTCAGTTTTTCTCTTTACTTCAGGCAAGAACATCTGCCTGCCTGTGGGTGCTGGCATAGGGCCCATACATGTCATTTAGGCCAGGTTCATTCACTGTCTTTTCAAATCTCCTATATCTTACTGATTTTTTATGTTTGTGTTTGTCTAGTTACTTGATCATTCACTAAGTCAGGTGTATTAAACCTCCCACTGGGGTTAATGATTTGTCTATCTCTCCTTTTGATTCTGTCCATTTTTGATTTATATGTTTTAAGGTTACCTTATTAAGTATAAACTTCTTCCTGATAACTTGAATCTTTAATTATTACAAAATGCCCTTCTTTAATAATTCTTTTTGCATTAAAATCTACCTGGTCTGATTTTATCACAGCTATCTTTTCCCATCATTTTGCTTTAACTCTTTCTGTATCCTTATATCCTTTCTTTTATAAGCAATGATACACTTCCGTTTTGTGTATTTAAAATGTTTTTCTATTTTGCATGAATCTATTTACACTCATTGTAATTACTGACACATTTAGGCTTAAGTCCACCAACCACCTAGATGCTATTTGTTCTCTTTTTCTCATTTTTTTTAATCTTCTTTTCTCCTTCCATTGAAACAAACAAACAAAAAAATCAATAAAAGTCACTTTTTGATTTATCCTAAATGTTTTGACAAGTGTACAAAATGAGTAACAACTGTCGCAGTTAAGACACAGAACAGTTCTATCACTTACCAAAAAATTCATTCTTGCTTCCTCTTTGTAGTCCAACTCTCCTCCACCCTTCACCCCTGGAAGCCATTGCTATGTTCTGTATGCCTACAGTTTTGCTTACCAGAATCTTTCTTATCAATTTGGGGGCTATTTTTTATTTATCTAGTTTTCCCCTCTCTTAGATTGGTAGAGATACTATTTCTTTAGTGATAACCCTAAATTCTAACGTATATCCTTGACTTGCCAAAGTCTAATATAAATTAATAGGCTTCCCTGGTGGCTCAGGGTAAAGAATCTACCTGCCAATGCAGGAGACAAACATCCCTGGGTTGGGAAGATCCCCTGGAGAAGGAAATGGCAACCCACTCCAGTATTCTTGCCTGGGAAATCCCATGGACAGAGGAGCCTGGTGGGCTACAGTTCATGGGGTTGCAAAAAAGTTGGACACAACCTGGAAACTAAGCAACAACAACAAAATAAATGAATACTCTTACCACTTTCTGGACAATTTCTTTAAATATATTTCCCAATTTCTGCCTAGACATAGATTGTATTGTTTCCACTTATATTAATTTTACATATGTTTAAAACCCTGCAAGAAATTATTTTTTAAAGTCAATATTCATTTAGGTGTATACTCATACATACTTTTTGTTTCTCCTCACTCTTTACTGCATCTCCATGCTTCCATCTGAGATCATTTTATTTCTGCCTAAAAAATACCATTCAGTATTTCTTTTAGTGCAAGTTCTATTGGTGAGAAGTTATATGAGGTTTTTGTCTTAAACTGTATAGTTACCTTCATTTTTGAAAGCTATCTCTCTCAGCATTTCATTCCACTATCTCTTTTCTTCTGTTGTTTCTGTTGAGAAGTCAGCTGGCAGAAGTTCCTTTGAAAGTAACATTAGGTTTTTTTTTCCTTTGCTGTTTTTAAGATTTCTCTATGTCATAGTTTTCAGCAATTTTAATATAATGCATCTAAGTGTAATTTTCTTTGTATTTATCCTGCTTGGGGTTCATAATCCTTTATCATATCCCACAAGTCTCTTAAGCTCTTTGTTTTGGGGAGGGGAGCATATTTTCCATCCTTTTCTCATTCTCAGCTTCAGTATGTATTTTTTTCTAACCTATCTTCCAATTCATTAATTCTTTAGTCAGCTTTGTCTAATCAGCTATTTAATTCACACTGAGCTCTTTATTTCAGTTACTGTATTTTTCAATACTCAAATTTTCTGTTTGACTGTTTTTTTTAAAACAGTGAGATAAAACTCATATTCCAAACAATTCACAAAGCACCACTGTGCTTCCTGAACATGTGCATTCCTCCTTTAGAGAAATGTCTATGCAAGCCTTTTGCCTTTTTAAAGACTGGGCTGTTTCTCTCCTTATTGTTGAGTTGTAAGAGTCCTTTATATATTCTGGATACTAGATCCTCATGAGAAATATGATTCAAAAATATTTTCTCCCATTCTATAGGTTGTCTTTTTTTTTTTTTGATACCATCCTTTGAAGTACAATAATTTAAAATTTGATGAACTTCAATTTCTCTATGTCTTCCTTTTGGTGTTTGTGTTTGGTGCCACACCTAAAAAACTGTCACCTAATCCTAAGTCACAAAGCTTTATGCTTACATTTTCTTCTAAAAGTTTTAGCTCTTAAATTTGTATTTTTGATCCATTTTGAATTGTTTGATTCTTTTTTATAATTTTCCCATTTTTTGTTATTATTTGACTTCATCAGTTCAGTTCAGTTCAGTTGCTCAGTTTTGTCTGACTCTTTGTGACCCCATGGATTGCAGCACATCAGGCCTCCCTGTCCATCATCAACTCCCAGAGCTCACTCAGACTTACGTCCATCGAGTCAGTAATACCATCCAGCCATCTCACCCTCTGTTGTCCCCTTCTCTTCCTGCCCCCAATCCCTCCCAGCATCAGTCTTTTCCAATGAGTCAACACTTCGCATGAGGTGGCCAAAGTACTGGAGTTTCAGTTTAGCACCATTCCTTCCAAAGAAATCCCAGGGCTGATCTCCTTCAGAATGGACTGGTTGGATCTCCTTGCAGTCCAAGGGACTCTCAAGAGTCTTCTCCAACACCACAGGTCAAAAGCATCAATTCTTTGGTGCTCAGTCTTCTTCACAGTCCAACTCTCACATCCATACATGACCACTGGAAAAACGATAGCCTTGACTACGTGGACCTTAGTTGGCAAAGTAATGTCTCTGCTTTTGAATATGCTATCTAGGTTGGTCATAACTTTTCTTCCAAAGAGTAAGTGTCTTTTAATTTCATGGCTGCAATCACCATCTGCACTGATTTTGGAGCCCCCCAAAATAAAGTCTGACACTGTTTCCACTGTTTCCCCATCTATTTCCCATGA